>JAVHNF010056596.1:4776-17090 GCA_034783455.1 Micropsitta finschii
TCTGTCTTGACCCTCTGCAATGACAGACTTGGGATTTATTGGTAAGAGCCAGCCTTCTCTTCAGGCTTGGGTGATGCTGAGGGAGCTCTGAGACTGTGTCCATGCTTTGCAGGCTGTGCTGCTTGCTCTGTTTTGGGTGATGGTTGGGATGTATGTAGTGCTGACAACTGATGATATCAACCTTCTGGTACTTGAGTAACCTCCTAGGGTCTCTGGTTATGGGGATGGGGGCTGCACAGAGGGCAAAAAACTACCTGTGTAAGGCATGGTAAGAAGAAGACAGCAACGTTCTTGCTCTGCCTTTACCACGTTAAAGCTTCTTTCACTGCCAGGAAGGGTGTTAATCAAAGCTGTACAAATAACCATGCCTCTACAGAATGTTTAATTTGAGAGTGTTCTTGATCGTAAGTTTAGCTCAGTTTCAGATACCTATCAATAAACAGATGCCTTTCATTTTGACTTTGAGTTATCTTTCGTTTTAAGCTGAAATTGATCTGACCTGCTCATTCTGTGCTGCTGCTTGTGCCCATCCTCCTCCTTCTCCTCCTTTCCTGATTTCACATCTTCTGGGTTGTGTTATCGGAAGTGGTCTCCAATTTTTGCAGTTGCATCTTCCCGATTCAGGAGGGTATCTGTTCCAAGTGGCTCTTACCACAGCTTGAATACCAGTATGATACACAAAAGGTACTTGGCCTTTGTCACCCAAACTGTGTCTGTACTTCCTTAGTGTAACTCACGAGGACCATAGCCTAGCTTTGATTGCCTTGCCTTTTTCCAGTCCTCTATCGCAAACTGTTCACCTTCTCACCCCTACATGTTCTACGTGCTCCTGTTCCCTGTTGCTGGTCAGAGCTGCAGCTTTCACTGCCTGTTTGGCACATTTAATTAGAATAACTCCACCATTTGCCTTTCAGGCACAGGGCTGTCATTTGACAAATGCCTGCAGGACCACTGTTGTCCACAGTCTGATCAAAAGCCAGAAGAGAAGCTTTACCAGCCTCCTGCATGCCTCTGCATTTCTGGTGCCTCTCTAGCAGCTACTTTACTGCTAGCAGAGGGAGTGGGTGTTGTTCGAGCTTATTTCTGCTCAGCAAAAGCCTCAGAGCTGTTCCAAAGGGATGCAGTGAGGCCAGTGCCTCTGACACTAATGAGAGTTCAGATTTAAACCTTTTCTCGAGCTGACACAATCTGCAAATAAGTGGCTGCTATGCCAGGACCGCGCCTTTCATGCTGCCCACTTTCATTTCATGCTCACTTTGTTTCCCTCTTGCCTCATCTTCAGCTGAAATAACCTGTGTCCTGGGCCTGGAGCTATCTGCCTGTCTTGTATAGCCTGAGGCTTAACGGGACTCTTATTTATGACATGAGGCCTCAGGGCAGTGCTAAAACACAGCTGTTGGATTCAGACACTGTTTCTTGCCCAGCCTTCCCTGCGCAATGTAAGCCTGTGCTGTCAGTAGGGCTGTTGCTTGGTTGTGACCAAACTCCCTGGAACTCAAGTGTGAAAACTGTGTTAAGTAGCTGTAACCCAATTGGAGCAGCATGGGATGGTGGTTGCTGCTACAGCCGTAAGATGGTGACTTCTAGTTCTCCTGTTCAGCTGTGCAAGCTCTGGAGATCACCAGTTCCTACCTCACTTTCTCAGCTGGGACTTGGTAGCTGTATCACAGTGTTCACTGTGGAGACACTGGCTAAGACTCAATGGAAACGAGGGCATAGGATGGTTCTTATGGAAAGGCCGAGGTAGTTCTTAGTTTACCCCCTGTTATCTTCACACAGCTCACTTTTGTTTTTAATTACGGGATTTCAGGATAAAAGAAAATCAGGGTAGTGCTGTAAGCCACATGAATATGTGAGCTTTGATTTAATGTGAGTAGGGACTGTTTGTGCAGTGATTGCCAGATGAGAGTCCTTGTTTTGGACAGAAGTCAGAGAAGTAGACTGCCCTATGAGAGGATAACAGGCTCTTGCTGGTTTTGCCAACTCTAATCCCTGTTCAAACTGTTCTGCAAAGTTTTGATTGTTATAAAATGGCACTGCAATTAAAAAATGTGGTCAGGCTTCCTGACGAGCTGCAGCTGGGCATGTAGGTTGTTGCTATTTCTTGTCTTATATGATGACAAGGCAAATGCACTGACCTTCCTGCTGTTTGTCATCTTCTGGCTACCTATGGGAGTGAGGGGTGAGTAAAGGTTGTGAGCAGTTTTAATGTGTGCCCCTGGAACAGCAGTGAGTGAGTTTGTGGAGCTGCGATGTTTATGCAGCCTTCCCGCACATCCGTCTTTCTGAAAGTATCACTCATCTGCAGTGAAATTCCTTGTAATGCTGGAGGAAATGTGAATGTGAGACTGCAGCACAGTGATGTGCAGATATTGTGAGCTCCCTGTGAAAGGCTGAAACCCTCTTAGAGCTCCTACCTCCAGCTCTCATGGCTTTGAAGTTGGACTCTCGCACACCAGCCTTGTGAAGGTGTCAACTTCGATCCTGATAGCGGTTTTCCTACGCTTGAAAGGCCCGTCCTGGCTTTTTCCCACTCCTCTTCCTTCTTTGAAACATTCAAAGCCTAATGAAACTGAAGGTGATTCTCATGCTGACTGCACAGTTTGGCAGTGAGGGGGGAAGATACCGGACTCTTGGTGTTGCCTCGTAGCTGTGTCTTGCCCTGATAAGTACTGCTGGTCCAGTCTTAGGTGGTAAATGCAGTTAGTGATGAGCTACCCCTCAGCTGAGGTTTCTCCCTGGCTGGGGTGCCAAGTCTTCCAGCCCCCTGAGGATGAACCTGGGCTGCCTTGTTCCCTGCATCTGTCAGGTTCTCAGTTTCATTGAGTACTAGGTGGGTATTCCACACTAGTGTATACCCCTCATCTTTTCATGTCCTCTGAGGATCTCTAAAACCCTTCCAGCGAGGACAGGGAGCACTCCAGATGCTTTATGTCTGCAAAACTGCTGTGTACTGCTTCTGTGCAATGTGTGCCACAAGGGACATGTGGCCTTTCAAGGACTGCAGCCTCCTGTTTGGAAACCTTTATTGCATGATGCGTAGGAGCACGTGGCTGAGCATGGGAGCATGACCTGCAGAATCCTGGGATTTACCAGTTTGCACTGCTGTGGAAATGTGTTCTCAGCACTGAATAGAGTACTTAGCCCTGGCTTTAAGAGAACAATAGTAAGACACGCTAAACTGAGATCAGGTCTAGGAGAAGGAGGCATGTGATCCACACTCATAGGTGATTGTTTCCTTTGGTTTGATGCCATTTACCACTCGAGGGATAATCTGAATAACATCAACTCTGGCTGCTATTGACCAAGTTCCACCAGATCAACTCCTGGGTGACTACATGTATGAATACAGCTGATAAGCACTTCACTGCTGTAAGCCAGTCCTGGAAGATTGGGATTTTTGTCTGGTTTGGAATCAAATTCAGAGGCTGTTCTGAACCTGGAGGATAGGAATCCAGAGTGTGAGTACTGGCTTTCTTGGGAAGCTCCTAAAACTTCTGCTCCTGTGTTGAGGCTGATCTCCAAGTATTTGCTTTTATTTTTGGCATCATGTTCCTATTCCAACCTCAAATCAGAAGTATAAGATGGGCAAAAATAAACAAATGATTGTGTGATTGAAGCCTGACCTCTATGTTCCCTTGGTATCTGCACACTCAGCTGTGCAGATGTGTGTTTCTCCTTTTCTTTTACAGATCTGCTTATTCTAATCAAGATAGAACTTTAGATAAAACAAAACTGACTTGAGAATTTGCCCAAACTCTGAAGATTTGGGGTTTGAGTTTTGATGAAGTGTGGTGCAGTTCTCTTTCATGTTTCTGCAGCTCTGGGGTATCTGGCTGCAGCTGGGATCAATAGCATAGTTGCCAAAATAAAGCAGGAGTGGCTCCTCTTGGGCTTTTCCAAGCCTGACAAAGAAAACAAGAAAGCAAGAGGGCCTGTTGTTAGCTGGAGTGTTTTCTTACCTCATTGTGTAACAATTTGCTTTGAAGGAATCCAGCAGTGGAGATAGCACAGAACATCTTTTTCCTTCCAGCCCTTTTGGGAAGCAATGTGAGGATAATCAGTGAGCTTTATTTGAAATATTAATCTGTAGTGGAGGTACTGGGCCCTTTAGACAAATTGCTGAGGAAGGGACACATTTAAGATGCTGTTGTTGTTGTGCTGCTTTGAAAGAGATGTCACCTGTCATGACTCCCAAGGAAGATCCCAGCTCATAGAGATGTTGCTCAGGAGAAGCCTAAATAATCATTGTTGGCATTTGAGAAACTTCTATCACTGCACTCTGGAATATTTGCAAACAAAATGCCATAAGAGCCTCAAGGGAAAATTAGCATTTCTCTGAGTTCAATTATAGCTGCATTCCTTGATGGGTAAGAAGCTGACTCGTTGGTTTTGGTTGGTTGGTTTTAGTCCAGTGCTTAAAGTAATAAACTTTCAGCTTTTTTACTTACTTTTTCCTGGATTCTAGGCAGAATTCCTCCTTTCCCCTCCCTAGTCTCTGTTATCTGAAGAGTGTGGTGTTGGGAAGGTGGGTTTGTGTGCAAATTCTCCTTGATGGACTAAATCATAAAAAACCATCATATGACCCTATTCTGCCTGTTTCTAGTGCTGGCTAAACAGTCCCTAAAGAGTGCAAGTAAATAAATTGTGTCAGGGCCTTATCATGAACAAACTCAACTTCTCTCCTTTGCAGAAACTGCATATTGTAGTGTCAGCTTTGCAGGGAATGACAGAAACCAGAATCCTGAATTACCATGGCTTGTGGCTAATTCAGGCATTTTGCTGTCAGCCAAAGCTGAATTTCCTCTTATTCTAGTTAGAAATCTTAGCTGGCTGGGATGGGATGGGTTCCCTGGAAGCATTGGCAATGCACCTAAAAAAGCAGATTTGAAATGCTGCTGGTTCCTCGTGTAGAATTTTGTTAATTCTTGTGCTGATGTACAGAGGAAGGAGGAATGGAGTGCCTGGCTGCAGTTGCAGATGTAGGAGGCTGGGTTATGATGAAGATAGATATCTGTTGGCCTACCACCTGTCAAATGGGCTGCTTGGGTTTGGGACTCTAAGGCTAGTTCACGCAAGTTGGCATTTCAGTCAGCACCCGAAATGGCTGTTGGTATTACATACACAGATTGAGAAATACCTTGTGATATTGAGCACAAGGGGAGATGGCATCCTCTGTATTTCTCCCCAGCTTTTCTCCTCTGCAGGCTTTTACTTTATTGTTCAAATAAGAATGTGAATTTTGTAATGTACAACCAGAATTACTGGTTCAGGATATGCTGTTGGCTTTTGTCCAACTCAGTTTTTCTCACTTCAAGTCCCAAAGGTTGGCCTTTCGTACAGTGGTCTCAGCTTGATGTTTTGACAGACTAAATACTATAGGTAACTTTTTGCCATCTAGGTTAAGTGCTCTGGTTCTCAAATTGCAGTATCATAGAATCATAGAATGATTTGGGTTGCAAGGGACCTTAAATACCTTATAGTTCCGAACCTTCTTCCATGGGCAGGACACCTTGAACTGTACTAGGTTGCACAAAGCCCCATCCAATATCTTGGTTTGGTGGTTATGTGTAGTAGTTGTTCTTCCTGTACAACATCTCTTCACAGAGAGAGGCTAACTATGCACCCTTCAAAGGTGCATCAACCTCTGTAAGACCTTTGTAAACAATATATTGCAATGTATTGACTCAAACTGAGTATGTTGCTTTGCTTAAGCAAGGCTATTCATCTGAAGATACTCAAGGAGTATCTGGACATGCAGGACGTACAACAGGTTGCTGTAGCTCACTCAACAGCAAAGTTGGGGTGAAAATGCCGGTCTTTTGGGACTAATGGTTATTTCTTCCAGTCATGGTAAAGTGAATATCTGTCTTATCGAGTTACACAATATCTGGCTCAATTACACCAGTGGTGTTGCAAGCATGTTCTTGAAAGCTGGACTTGGTACTTATTACCACCTCGCCATGATAGCTTTGTGTGCTTTGGCTCTTGACACTGAGTTTCTGCTATTGGAAGTAGTGTGGAATAATGCTGTGCAGCACATCTTTTATAACGTGGTAAATCTGGGAGGTGGAAAGGTCTTTAAAGTGACTGATTGAATTGTCTGGAGCAGTTACGAAATCCTGTTTGGAGCCAGAGCACTCTAAATAGTCTAGGTGTTTCTCCCTCATCCACCTGTATTTCTGTGGGGAAAACAGATTGGTTAACCCTTCAGACTAAACCGAACTCTTTGACCTCTCGATATAGCCTCTCTTCCCCCCCTTTAAAGGGATTAAATAAAGCTAACAATTTGGCTATACAGTAATTTACAAACTCTTTTGGCCAAAACTGCACTCCCCAAATTCACTCTGCTCCATTTAGTAGAGTTTGTTGGCAAAGATTACCTGACTTCACTCTGTGGAAAATATTTGTTTCTTAATAGAAGATGGAGTAGAAGTGGAATTGTCCTAGTTGTGTGTATTTTGCCTTCTCAAGATTAGCCCCAAGCAATTATCTGACTATGGCCTGTGCCAGAAAAACACAACAGAACAATTTTAGCAGTGCCAACGAAAACTCCAGAATGTGTTGCACTCAAGAGTGTAATTTTAGATTCTGTTTTCAAGTAGTATTTCTGTGACATCATTGACTTCAGGAAAAATAATACCCTAGGGCTTGCTTTACAAACAGGATGGAGCTTTATGATTTGGCAGCTTTCCGTAGGCAGAAATACAAATGTTCATCACTTACAAACCTCTGCATGACAACAGGCTTTGCTTCCTATCAGAAGTTAACAATAGTAACGTAAAGTTAAAACTGGTGTGAAAAGGGACTTGGTAGGCGCTTGTCTGCTCCCCTGAGGATGCTCAGATCACCGTCAGGAGAACCTAAGCTCTGAGGAGATTTGTTCTGGGAGCAAGAGCTGAAATCTGGCTGAATCCTGTGGGGGTTTGCCCTGGGCAATATCTGGGAAGTACAATTGTTAACTGCTTGTGCTGCCTCTGGTCTGTGTTTCTGACATAGATGTACTCAAATCTGGTGACAGGATGAAAGGGCTCTGCTTGTCTCCTGAGCAGGCTCCAGCTGCCTCCTGGAGCTCTGTCGTTCAGATGCAGCCTGTCTGGTATGTGCTTGAGGGACTTGGATGTAGTGGAGACTCTCCCCATTTGCCTAGCCCAGAGCTCTACTGTCAGGAAATGCTTTGAATTTCTGTACTACTGTTTTTTTCCAGGAGTTCTCTGTTGATTGTAGGGCCGGAAGGGACCCCCTGAAGCTGTCCAGTCCTTTTTCCCAGCCTGTGTGGGGCCATGTGCACTTGAGCAATGCTTTGCAGACCTCCAAAGCTGAGGTGCCATGATCTCTCCTATGCACAAACTTTCTTTCTGGAAGAAAGGGTTTTGTTCGTTCTAATCCACTTTTTCCTTTCTGTAATTATAAATCGATCGCTTCTCTATTCTGCGCATGCACTGTAGGTAGGATAAGGTCTTTCCAACCTGCAGCAGGCTGTTGGAAACCTTTTGACCCTTATTGGGCCTTTCCCTTCTTCCCCTACCCATCCTAGGCCTTTCCTTAGACTGAATAATCTGTGTGCTTTTTCCCCCACTCCCTTCTTTCTAGGTAGACGTATTAGAAAGCTCTCATAGTGTCTGCACCAGACAATTCTGGGCAAATATAAAGTGGATTAAAGGAAAATTAATGTCTATATAAGCCTTTTCACTCCAGAAGGCTCTGTAAGCTCAGTGGGTGCCTTCAGGTGTATGAAATAACGTTTTTCCCTTCAGCAGAGAATTTCCTATGAAGGGAAAAAAGCGTTCTCTGGCTCTAGGGCAAGCGATGCTGCAGCTTTCCTTCGCTCTGTGCCTGTCAGCATATGCCAGTGGAAAACAGGTTACATTAACTGCGGTGAATCAGTCGAGGCTTGAAGAAGTGATGACACCAGCTCTGTCAGCAGCTGGTCGATTCCGTGTCCTCTCAGGAATCCAGCAAGTTCATGAAATCACTCACATTACACACAGATTTCTTTCACAATAGGCTCCAGTGACTTCAGTGGAGCTGCTTCCAGGGTGGATTGGTGTATCTGGCACAGCGTGGCTCTTCTGTTGCTCGACCACAATCCTGTTTGGCAAGTTTGGGCACAGCCACTGTGATCCGAATGAGTAGGCTCATTGTTTGCTGGAGTGGCCTGACGCAGGCATCGGGTTGCCTCTGGTTTGTGTGAACTCATAGCTCTATTCTAGAAAAACACATGAAACTCATGCTGATTTCCATGGAAGCGAATCATTTGCTATGAGCGTGAACCCTGCTGGGGAGGGGCTGCATCTTCCCCTCAATTTTGGGCACTCTTGTAATATAAATAACAGATCCTCATAGTCTCATCAGCTCCTAGACTCCCTTGGGGAACTTTGCATTCTTCTGTAAATATGAGCTTTGTGGGAGAAGTCTGATGCTACACAAGCATGTGAGAATTTCCTTACCAGTTGGCATGAAAAGGCTATAAATCTGTGGAGACAGAAGCCCTTCCCCCTACCCGCTCTGATAAAATTAATGGGTGTTCAGTTAAGCCAAAACAAAGAGTGGTTTCCCTCAGGCAAAGTTGTGTTAAAGAAAAAAAGAGTCATTTTAGCATACAGATAGAAAATCTTGTATAAATCCGTGTTTAATAATGCAGTAAGTGTCCAGGGAAAAGAATCGTATCTCCTGCTCTGCTTTGGGCTTTCAATTTCCTGGGAGTAAAGGTTGGAAAATAAACAAGGGCTAATGCTAATGGAGATTAGCAAAGGTGACCTTGGCCTGTGTGGTCATTTGCATGGCCCAGTATGGATTGAGTTGTTGGATAATGGAGACTTTCAGACTCTTACCTTTGTCAGACGAGCTGGTGCACACAATACAGCGTTTATGCAATTTACAGGACAACTAGATCCAGAAGCATCTGTCCAGGTGGTACAGATAAGCAATAACTGATCTACAAGAGCCTGCTAAAAAATAGATACTAGTGTTGAAAGCATTTTTAGTCTGGTTTTAGGAAGATCTTTGCATCTTCCTTGCAAAGCAGATCTGTGTGCTAAGCTCCAAATGGACTCTGATGCTTCTCTTCAGGTGCTGCCATGCAACTCTTCACCTGATTCACTGTGAAACCTTCCAGACCCAAGGACTGGTTTACACAAAATAGTTCCCACTAGTTTAACTACAATCAGTTATTAAACTGATTCAGTTAATCCTTCAGAAACTCCTTTGGGGAGACAGCTGAATTCATTTATAACAGTTACAGCTTAGAGCAATTTACCTTTTAGTCGGTAAGTTAATTGTGATACCAATTTAAAACTTCAAATTAATAAACTACCAAGCTCAGACATACTTGCTATCAGCCAAAATGTCAGGTTTACAGTTGTCCTTCCAAGTGATGTTTCCCATAGCTGATTACAGTTAAGTTAGTTCAACTATTTGTACAGACCAGCCCAAAATCTGCTGCTCCAATGACATGGTCTTTGGTTTCAAACGTTGAGCAATGCATAACTGAATGATCTATCTGTCCCTCTGGTAAACAATAGGGTAAGGCAGGCAGTACTCAACCCTTTTTTTATAAACAAGACAAAATGACAAAATCCCATCTCTCAACACACGAAGATGTGTTGAGGAATCACACTGCAATGGCAGCAAGGAACAATTTGAGCTGCAGATTTGCCTTTCAGTCCACCAGCCCACACAGCTCCAGGAAGACCTCCAGCTTTAAGTACAGGACATTTACCAAGCACTGGGTTTCATCTACATATTTTTTTTGCTCTGCTCATCCCAGACACTAATTATGGTCTTATCTGGGTGGTGTAACAATGCCCTAGGAACAAAACTATTAGCAGCTTGCATGATACACAAGGGTACAGGCTCGTGTTTCCAAAAACTTGGAGCTGGCATTGCTAAAAAGAAGTTGAAATAAAGGAAGCAGTACAGCTAAAACCAGGGGCTCCTGCTATGGTGATCATCCCAAATTAGTTTTACTCCTGACCAGCACCTTCAGATTAATTACCTACAAATCCTAATTAAACAAACAATAGAATAAGATTAAACAACATCAGTAAAACAGGATTTGGTTTCATTTCTAGGATAGGAAAGGAGCAGCACGGGAGACAGTCCCTATGCTCACACCTGATGCAAAAAATAGGCAGCATTGAATCCCTTTGCTTACTTAGCTAGAATTGTTTAATCAGACTATTGCCTGCTGCGGAGTCAGCAGAAGCAGCCTGGGACTCGCTGGCAATTCAGTTTGGGGAGCAGGGTGGCCCCGGGTGAAGCTGATGTTAAAGAAACAGGAAAGCTTACGTTGCCTGAGTGACAAAGCAGGGCTCACCGCTGGCAGACCTCAAGCTCCTGCCACTGTACAACTGTTCGCCAGGATTGCGGCAGGGAGACAAAGAGCTTTCGGAGCTGCTTTCCTTCACAGCTCTGCTCTTCACTACCAGAAGGAGAAAATGAGGATGAGGAGACTAAAGCAGGCTGAGCAAGCACACGTGAGTGTTGCAGAACACTGCTGCACCATACAGGGGACAGCCTGCAGTCTAAGGAGGGTCTGATGCCCAGAAGGAAACAAAATACCTTCCTAAGAGGTGAATGGCTCCAGTCACACCTTTGCTATCACACTTACCTTGCACCTGCCTCAGCACTGCTGTGCAGGGTATAAGCTGCTCTCTTCCTGCTGTCCACTGTCACCTGCTCTGCTTCTCCCTGTACCTTATGGGATCTGACCTGGGTTTGACAGTATAGGCAGTGCCTATGTCCAGCACTTCTGCTGTATTTCATCTCAGTGATCAGGAATGCTCAAGGCCTGATAGTTGGTCCTGTGCCCATCCATACTGGCCATCAACTGCCTTTCAGAAATCAATTCAGACACAGACAAGGGAGCCTATCATCCTGCATGTTCACCTGGCATGTATTTACCAGGAACATGCGAAATGTCTCAGGGTTGAACCCAGCCTCATTTAGCTTTGTAATTCTTTTTCATCTATGACTCCTGTCAAAGCTTATTAACATTCAAAGAATCCCCAAGAATGAGCCACCATGCTCTCTCACCCTTTAATTATATCTGTGGCATTACCTCTCACATCCAAACCCTCCCATGTTCTTAAATCTGCTGACATCCAAGCCTGCCTTATACAGCATTGCAGAAACATCCTGCACCCATGCTGAGGGCAGCCTGCTTCTCTTCTAGAGCCAAAATCTGCCAGGAACATGTCACATTCTTGGTCACATCAGCCTAGTTAAGACTAGGCTGAGAATGGCTCTTATTTACTCTCCTGTCATGAAACTATTACACCAGTGGCAGATGAACCACAGCCTTGCTGTTCTCTGCCCACTCTGAAGGCAATTCCTGCAAAACCTGCCTATGCCAGCCTTACACAGATGTGCTAGCTCTTCTGAGACAGGGAAAGCACCTTCAGCCCATTTCTACCCATTGCACGAAATAAAATAACATGAACAACATACCCAGAGAGAACTGGATATATAAGAACAGAAAAGAGAAGCAGCAACCCTTGGGTGAGGCACTTTCAGGTAAGTATGCAGTAAAAACATGAGAGGCTCTCTGGCAAACTTTATGGTGTGATTCACTTCGAGGCAGCACAGAGGGAGAGAAAGGGCTATTTTTCCTCTATGTAAATGATGAGGAAACTCAGGTTTGTGGAAGAACTGCCTGAAAGGACAGGGAACTCAAATCCCTACAGTAAAGCCACCAAGCAGGGCTAGGGAGACTTTGGTTTTCCATTAGAGACACAGACAGCAGCTCTTACTGAAGCACTAATACAACATCTGAACAATACAGCATCTTGAGCAATTCTTGCCACTACCTTCCAGCCTAATCCATAAGAATGCCATGATTTACAGAGGCTTTTCTTTGCCTCTTGAACAGAAATGCAAGAGCCAACCTCTAAATGGTTCAGCATCCTGCACGGCTGCTTGCTATTCAGTTATTGGGTACAAACAGTACAAAGTACCAAGGAAGAAACACACATCACAGCTGGGGAAGGTGGTGTACAGATGTGCAGAATGGATCATATTGCCTACAGACAGCAGGAACTGTTTGTTTAGCTATCTGCCTCCTTGACCAATATAGTTTTGAGACACAATATCTCATGTCCTGGTTTTCATAGAGACTGCAGCAGGAAATACTTCAAATAAAAGAAGTGTGGACTTCTGAGGTGGTTTTGGTTTATGAGCCTTTAAAAATAATGTAAGTGACTGGCAATCCAAAACCAGCAGGTTTGATGGATTTTTCACTTCAAAAAATCTTGGTTTATAGGAGGTTCCATGGGAACATCAGGAAAAACTTCTTTACTGTGAGAGTGACAGAG
>JAVHNF010056600.1:4379-14480 GCA_034783455.1 Micropsitta finschii
TTTATTCAGGACACCAGTCTATTTTGATTCCTCCCTCAGAACTGGAGACCAATCCCGCTCTATGGCTTCTTGCCGTGAGTCAGTACAAAGTGAGAGACACTTTTTGTTCTTATTCAGTCATGGAACTTTGTACTAAGGGACTCGGTTCGCAAACAGAGTCACTGAAGGTGAGTAATTCTGCCATCCCGCACAGCCTGTCATCTGTACAGTGGTGTTTGAGAGCTTTTCCTGCCAGGAACAGCTGTGCTAAATGTCTGTAGCGAGCAGAAAATCATCACAGGGCAAGGGCAGCTTCCACAGAACCTCTGTTATTCCTTGCCAAAGGCTATATATGAATATCAGTCATTCTTTTTGAGATCACAGGGCTTTTAAACATCAAGGAAAGGCTTATTTACCTAAGCTTTCTGATCTGTGTTGAAGCCTGTGTTGATAGGCAAGTGTTGGAAAACAGAGGTGTAAACATCCAAGAGCCCAAGGAGTATTATACTGTATATTTGTATTATGTTTTATCAATTCCATGATTATATGAAGTACTAGTTTGGTTTTGGGCCCTGTAGTTAAATAATCACATACTTAAAAGTGCTGTGTTGTTTTAGCTGGATTGACCTCAGAGAGGAGGCATGGCGGGGGGGTATATGTTCTTTTTATTCCCCCTCAGAATTAAAAGCTAGGTAGCCAGCTACATTTCTGTAATCATCTAGAATTTCCAATATGTTACTGAAATAAATAAGATCTTAGGATACTGATATTTAAGATGTCTCCAGCCCTTAACATCCTCACTTACTAATTTTCTAATCAGTTTTTCCAAATCTAGACACTGCTTCCTGTTTGCTATTATTTGCTGGCTTTCTGAGTTAATATTGGGAAATAGCATTCTCTCCATTAAGAATTAGTATACCCATCTCTTCCTATGTGCTAACACTGAGATGACAAGCCGGTATGTTTACTCTTCTAGGGCTATTAGTTTGTCATCTGTTCTTCCAGCCTCCAGGAAAGATGGAAATTATACTGGTACCTTATCCTCTATTCTTCTGTTCCTCTGAAATCTAATATCTACCTAACACATGTCAGTACTACTAACTGGTTTTCAGTAGATCCACCAATTTGTGGCCTTCATTACATTTTAACTTCTTTTTAGGCAAGGGGACTGGACCTTTCACGTGTGCGGACATGTGTAGTAGTGGCTGAAGAACGACCTCGGATAGCTCTTACTCAGTCATTTTCAAAATTATTTAAAGACCTTGGTCTCCATCCGCGGGCTGTCAGCACATCACTTGGCTGTAGAGTTAACCTGGCAATATGTTTGCAGGTAAGATTTTTCACTCCTTAAGCTCAGAGTTGTTTTGAGAAAATGGTGTTCAGTAAGAAGCATTCATTCTGTTTCCTTTGGCTGCTTGGTTGTAGACGTATTAAGAAAATGCATGTGGTACTTAATGTTTTTGCATACACAAGTAGTAAATTTCTGTTACATTATCAACTATTTCATCCCTCCCATGCTCTCATAGCATTTATTCTGCCCATGAATACAGTAATTCAGAAAAGTGCATGGTAGTGGCAGAATGCATACTCTGTACTCCAGAAATAGTATTTAGTCATGTAATGTAAAATCCAGTTTCCAAGGGCTTGCTTTAGTATGCTGCAAAACAGATTCCTTCTGTTTATGAAAGAATTCCAACCACTACTCGATTAACTAGATAGATATTTTCTGTGCATAGTTTATTGCTTACAGTGGAAAATTATTTTGCTACATCTCTTTCATTCTGTTTTGATTCACTAATCAGAAGAAAGTACCCAGAGATAATATAGGATTTAACGTGCGTTCTCCAGGAATCTTTGTTGCATCATGATTGTAAGGACAGATTGAGTACTGTAGCTGTCTGGTCTGAATTTCTGAATAGCCTCTATGTTTTCACCCAATGATAACTACACCAAGCAAATAGTTTTGGGCAGATCTACAGTATATTATTTTCTCTGTCAGGTCTTCAAGTGATCAAAGTTAACTTGCCTTTTTATGAGGTGTTCCATTTTTAATGGATTTTACCTTATTTCTAGTTTAAATATATCTGGTAGTAGATTCAGGTGTTTTTATTTTATTACATTTTTTTTAATCTAGAATAAAGAATCTCATTTTTGTCATGACTCAATGCACATCTTGTCTCTTTGCTAAATAGATAAAGAATCTTTAGACATGCTCTTCTGATCTGTGTGTCATCTTTATGACTCCTGATCTCTTCCTGTCCTTCCAAATGTGGTATCAGAACTTCACATATTATTCCTGTAATAATGCCACAGGTGTCCTACTCAGATGAAATATGATTTCTGACTTACTTAATAGTCTTTTTAAATAGTACAGGAATCATCTTTTGTATTGGCAGCTGCATTGGCTGGGAAGTACCATATCCATTTTGGTCATCTACCATGTCTCTAACTTCTTCAATGTCAATGTCTCCCCAGTAGAGCTTGCCTGTACTCTATATGGTGCATCCCACTTTTCATAGCTGACAGTTACCCGTAGTTTACATCAAAGGATTTCTCTTGCATATAACATTGATAATTGCTTAGGTGTGGAAGCCAGAACAGATCTTCTTAGTGACACTGCAATTACAACTTTTGCTATTCTTTTCCTGATTGTAAATGTGAAGATTTTTTATTTTATCAAAAATAAAATAAAATGGTCAGCATAGACCAATATGGCTGTGTGTTGTGCCTGCCCTAGCCTCTTGCCCTGTTCAAAATCACTAAGGAATCCTGGCTTTCATCGGAACTTTTCTAAAAGTGACCTTCTAGGCTAGAAGTAACCTTCATATTACTAGGATATGAATACAAGAGGTATGCCACATCTCCATTACTGCTTGCTTTCTATCTGACTACCAGCAGAGTATCCCTTCAGCCCACAGTGGCTTTGGTTTTTATCATCAAACATATGACAAGGCAAAGCTGAGCAGGGTTAAAAGTCATTCTGTGTCCCAGATGTAGAGTTCTTTAGTTTGACGTTCTGTAGCTGCTGACGTAATGTTCTCCAGGAATAAAAGTTTAAGAAAATTTCCTGTAGTCTCACAAGCAGCACTTGAATCCTTCTAAGCAGTTCTACTCCAATAAAACTTAATCAGTAGTCTTGAGAGAAAAGTACATCTTGTAGGTTAGAAACATCTATGAATTCAAGCAGCACCTTCCCCCATATTTCTGGCATGGATTTGATACAAAAGGTACTGACTGAGGTTTTGAAATCTCTTCTACTGAATGTTTCTTTGGAAGAATATAGGCTTCTTCATTTCTTTATCCATTTCTAAAGTTCTGTGGGATGACAATGCAGAGAGGACATCTCAGAAAACATCTAGGGCATCTTTAGGCACTCCTACCTGAGACAGCACAAATTGGGTGGTACCAGTTTAGGCCAGTTAAAAGGTGTGGGTTGGTGTGGTTTCCTAGTCAGCAACTAACCAAGCTTAAACACTTGGCTGGAAGGGGCACCGCAAGCAGCAAGGACACTACTTTCCCTTGAGCAGAAAGGGAAAATGGAGGAGAAAGAGATGAGCTGGTCACTTGGTAACAGTAGCTTTCTTACATGCTCCTATATCTTTAGCCATTTGGACGTGCTGATGTGATGTCTTACAGAGGAGGGGAAGGAGGGAAGTGATGGCATACCTTCACAGCTGACTGCTCTGACTCTCCTGACAGATCAGGATGGGGCCCATCAGCTCGCCCCTGCAGCTGTGGTGTAGCTACTTCTGAAAAATCAGGACAGATCAGGATGGGGCCCATCAGCTCGCCCCTGCAGCTGTGGTGTAGCTACTTCTGAAAAATCACTGAACTTATGTGGCTTCTGGTCCGTGGAGGGAAATGAAGGATGCTGTAGATAACAAGGACAAATTAACTGCAGAAGTTTGCTTGCCACTAATGAAAGTCTCCATTGAAGGCTTGCAGTGATGTCTGGACTGTTCAAGGTGGATGCTTCACTTACAAGACAAGTCATTTGTTCAGGACAAATAATAAAACCAGGGGCACTAAGCAGCAGTAAGCCAGATTCAATGCCCAAGTATTCCTTGTTGAAAGTAATATTGTACTGGATCTGCCTGGGATAGAGTTAACTTTTTTCTTAGCATCCTGTATGGAACTGTGTTTTGGATTTGTGATGGAAATAGTGTTTATAGCACAATAGTGGTTTAGCTATTGCTGAGCAGTGCAGCACAGCATCAAAGCTTTCCCCATTTCTTACTCAGTCCACTGCTTTACCACTCCCCTGCCCACAGTGAGTTTGCTGGGGAAGAGGAAGAGGCTAGGAGGGGACACAGCCAAGAAAGCTGTACCAAGCTGACCTGGGACTTCCCATTCCATATAATGTCATGCTCAGCATTAAAAAAGGAGGAGAGGGCAGGGACTGGTATGGTCTTCCAAAGTAGCCATTGCTCAGAGACTGGCTGGGCATCATTCTACTTGTGGGAGGCGATGAGTGATTGCTTTGCATCATTTTTTTTTTCTCTTTATTTCACTCATTAAACTGTCTTTATCTTGACCAATGGGTTTTCTTGGCTTTGCTCTTCCTATGCTCTCCGCTGTCCTGATAGGAAGGAGTGAGTGAACAGCTGAGTGGGTACTTAGCTGCTGTATGGGCTTACCCACTGCAGACGTGCTGGAAAGCTGAGTACACTCAGAGAAACTGGAAGTCCTAATCAGTATGGAGTTAGGCTGCATTTTTAGTTGACTGTGTATATCCACCTTTTGATTAACTTAGCTGAAGTTTGCTTCTTAGATGGTTCTTTACTGAAATTCTTGAAAGAGTTATTGAATCAAACTATAAAAGTGGGTAACTCTCTGAAAGAAAATTATTAATGGTACTGACTGTGAGCTTTAAAACAACAGAGAACCTTGAGCAAGGTGATAAACAGCCTGGCTTAGTGTCAGGCTTCAGTGAGTTTTACTAAGATGCTGCATCTCAGTCCATAGGACAAACTAGAAGCTATACGCTGTCTAAAGAGTGATGTGGCTGGAATGAAGAAAAGACATTTCATATCAGGCTATGTTTAGCAATGTTACCCTTCCAAGTAGAATGGTTTTTGAAGCATTTAAACTGAGGATAGTTTGGCAAGTTTTAAAGAGGTTTGAAAAGTTGCTAAAGATGATACCTACAACAATCACTGTAAAACATGTCATTTTGATTGAGAATAAGATAAAGATACAGGATTGTGTCCTTTGAAGCATCTGGTAGTACACATTGCCAAAGACTGGATGCTGAATTAGACTGAATGCTCTTTCCAAACTGTCTGGAATTTTATTGCTAGTTATATTCCAGGATAGCCTGTGGGCTATTCTGTTTTTTGGGCTGAGGAACAGAATGAATTTTAATCCTTGATCAACAATGTTCCTGAAATTAGCATTGTCTCCAGTATGTTCCAGAAATGGGTAATGATTTCTGAATTCTTCACACTGCGTAAAAATACTTCTAAAGATGTTTGAGTCGATAGCATCTTCCAAATTGTGTCATCCATAAGATCAGTATGTGGTTCCTGGAGCACCATCTTTCACAGAAATAAGTGGGATCCAGCCTATTCAATGATCTTTCAAAAATACGTATCTACTAATCACCTTTCTAAACATATCTCAGTATTCAGGTATTGACCTTTACCAGCAAAAAGCTTATCCAGGCTTTCTTTTCTATGGACTGCCTCTAATGCAACTAGGATGTGCTCTTTGATACTTTCTTCTCTTCATTTCCAAGTTTTTGGACAAATTTAAGACTTGAATGTTTCAAAGGGAAGGTATCCTGATTTTTCCAAAAAGCTTTTACTGTTCTTCCCCCCTCTGAAAAGAAGGGGGGGGTGTATACATGTAAGTGTCTGTGTGTATAAAAACTTCATAGCAGAATTTGATCTTTTATTAAAGATTACTTTGAAAAGGAAATCATTGTCATAATCCCTTTCATACAAAAGAGTCTACCTTAGTCTACCAAATGATCCTAATTTCAGGATTAATATCACTGACAGACTAATGCATTGTCATTTATATTCATTTCCTCTCAACTTTAGAGCAAATATGCTTTTTATTTTGATGTAGTCATTTTTGACTAGTTTTTTAGAAAATACATAATTTTAGAAAATAAATATTTTAGAAAAGAAATCATTTTCTCCATGCCACTAATGCCACTAATTTCTGACCTTTTGTGGCTGTACAGTCACAGGTAGCGGTCGTGGGATTTCTGAGATGAAAAGATTGCATCCAGCATATTTTAATTCTCATTAACTAGCATCTTAGCATTCTCAAGAGAGAGAGAAAAATAGATCTGAAAAGTAGCCTGTTTTTTACAACAGCACAGATGGCTCTCTAGGATTTTATCTAATTTCCATTTAAACACTTGAAATAAGTTTTTTCCTTTTATTCAACATGTTACTCAATTTCAGTTGAGGAAAAACTTCCAGAAGTTGTTCATTTTCCTCAGTTAACCCTGAAAATGTACTAACAAATCTGCCCAAGCTAGGGCAGAAGAGCAGGATTCATCTTGCTGCTTTTGTGCCTCCTCTTAAGTGAGACAGCAAGGTTCAAGGGTGAGCTTGAGCTTCATTCAGCCTATCTAAGGTGCCCATCTTGTGATAGGATTCATCACCATGAAGAAATCCTTTCTACCTTATACTGCACCTTTCTTCTTTGATGTTAGAAGTTATATTACATGGATCCTTCCTTCACTAGCAAAGGAAACTTCGATAGTAAATCTAGGGCTCAAAATTAATGTTTCTTTTTACTTAGTGATAGGTAAAGCATTCTGAGGATCTTCCATATCAAAAGTAATAAGGGATAGCTCTGTAAAGAGTGTGATAGGAGACCATGGACTTTGCCAGAGGTATGATTCACACTTAGCAATGTAGAACAGCTCTGGGTGAGCTCCCTCAGATTCTGTTTTCCCACCTTTACTATGAGTCATGCCACAACGTTCTTTTCACAGCTCCAGCTGCTGTCCTTACGTATGTGAGATTGCTAAGTGTGCATCAAAAATTCCATTTCTGAACATCACTGGAGCAGAATTAGACTCACAGTAAACACTGAGGCCACATCCTTAGATAGCAAAACAGCACAAAACGCAAAACAACAGATATTTTTTAATTCTTATTACTTCTGTTTGCCTTGTTTCTGGCTTTTAATTCTGGGGAGGGAAGCAGGGGAGTGCATGCAGCTTGGCCTTCGACTTCAGTGGGAATCAGGTACAGGCTGAGTGCTGGCACATGGTCATCCCTACTGCTGACTTGGGGCAGTTCTCTGTCCAGTTTTGGCCTACGACATTTTCCCAGGGAATATAAGCCTGGCATGTTGCAGAAGTTCGCACAGGCGAGGGATGGTTCACTGTGTCAGCCAATGCATGGGCAAGAGATTTATTTAGTCCAAGGGATGTAACTTATGATGTACCCATTTTCAGAGAGAAAATTACATTTGGCCCATTTTATTTCCTTGAACAGTACCTCACATCTCCTTAAGTATCAGATACAACAAAAGTCATGTTGTTTTTTTCCTCTTACCAGCATTACAGATGCTCTCTGTCTCTGTCTCACAAAATAAATGTGCACAGACAAATTGGGTCAGTCACTCTGGTCTTGGCTAAGACTCTGCTTCTTTTGAAACTCTTTCAGACTATCTCAGCTGCAGCTGGCTGCAGAAGGACACTGCTGAGACTTCAGTTGCTGTTTCTCAAGCCTTTCTTTAGTTAAAATCCGTATGAGGCTCTGGTATTTTCAAAGTCTTCTGTGGACCTGCAGTGTAGTCACAAGCAATGAATTATGTAACTGGTGGATTTCAGCAATTCTCCTGCTTTCTTGCAGTTACACTGCAGTGTTCAACCTGGATTATTAGTAATATTTCTATTTTGGGGCAGCAATGTAGTAAGCAGATTCATCCTATTTTTTAAAAGGCTTCATTTCCCTGTGTATCCAAAATAAACCTGGTTTAAGATGCTCTGTGGCAGCTTCATGTGGTCTTTGCTGGAATTCAGAAGCTTGATGAGAGGGATGTGGGACACAGTGCTCTCAGCTGTTTACTTTGACAAGATGCAGGGTAAGTCCCACTGCAGCCATCTCGTGTTAGGTGTGACAGTAGCAGCTTAGGACTAGTCACCACTGTGTTTTATCTTTGCTGCGTTACTGATCATGGTGGTGAACTGATGGGTTTTTATCAGCTTTTAATTTTACTGTTCTTTATATGTATTACTCTGTTTACCATAGCAGATAGAATAAGAATGAAGAATTACTGAGCTGTGCAGTTTAGTTATGGTCTTCTAGTGATTAGGTTGTGGATGAAGTCTTGATTTTATTTCACTTTAGGAACAGGTTAATCTGTATAAAACAAGGTGTAAGCATCTCTCTCTGTTGTATACTAAATATTTTTTTCCCAAAAAATAGAGAGCTTAATTTTCATTTCCGGAGGACATCACTCACAAACTTCTTACTGCAGTGAAATGGCAGACCTGGAACCCCTGTCTCAATGGACGTGCATTAAAGTATTAGGGCCTTAATGTTTATTGACTTCTTCACCAAAACCAAAGAAAAAAATCGGTCTGCTAGGCACATTTTCCACTAACAATGTTGTCTGTAGTGTCCTAAAACCATTGAAGTCTGTTTGTCCAAGGTTAGCAGTCTACAGCTGTCTCTTCTGTTGCTCTACTAAAATGTTGGCACCTCATTTTTTACTTTTTTTAACCTTTAATGGTATAATGGTTAATTTGTAAGATTCCTGTATTTGACATTGTTTTTCTTTTTATTTTACTCCCTGCTTTTTGCATTTTCCTCTTTTTTTTTTTTTTCTCCCACCCTTCATTCCCATTTCTTTATTATTATTTTCGTCCTGTGTTACCTTCTTTCCTTCTCTCCCTCATCCCTGCTATTCCTGCTGCTATAGCCTCACAGGCTGGGGAAGCTGGCCGAGCAGGTAGGGGATTTTCATGTTCCCTCAATACCCACCTATCAGCTTCCAACAGTGGGACAGACTAGAAATTGAGTCTGGAGATTTGGGGATTTTCAGATCCTTCTATGAAATTATAAGCAAGTCCAGTTTAGCTTTACCTGGATGCAGATTTCATCAAAGCTGTCTATTGTAACTATTTCATTCACACTGAAAATAACAAATACCATAGCGATTGTCTTTGATTTTCAAACTTGACTGTTTCCGTTGTTTTATGAATTAATTCAGGTTTGGTTTTATTTTTAAAGATAACCAATTTTCCCTTGATTTTGGTTTGTTTGGGTCTTTTTTTTTTTTTTTTTTTTTAACATTGCATATATTTCAAATAAGTTCTCCACTCAGCACTAGTCTGTTACACTGCTGAGTTTACTAGTAGACTGAAAATCGTGTCGTTAATAGCTAGAGAGGTTATTGTATCTTGTATTGTGTATAACAAGCTAAAGAGGCTAACATGCATGTGCAGCTCTATTACTCTTTTTCTCTTCTGGTGGTGGGTCACTGTCAGTAACTGTACTGTAAGTACCAGTTGGAAGTCTTAACTTTTTTCCCCTTTAGATACAGGAACTCCATCACAAATTGCGGAACTACCAACCAGTATTGCCGAAGTGTAATATTTATCTCTAGCCATTCCTAACATGAAGAATTATACTCTGTAATATACCCCAGACAGGACAGAAATCACTAGGAGTTGATGTTGCCTACTGTTTTGAATAGTAAATATCTAAATAACTGATAAAGGAGTTCCTGCACCTCTAAATGACCAGGGTTAGGTGAATTTATCTTCTGAAAACAAACATTCCAGTGTTCCAAAATGAAGTTACGCTTTTCTTCTAGCTTTCTGCTTAACAGTGACACAAGGTGTGCAGCAGAGAAAGGCCCTAGACTAGAGCACTGAGAATTCACAGGATGTTCAGTGGCGATGAGTTTGAAGTTTCAGCTAAGGAAGATCACTGCAGGTTACAAAACTGCAGCAAAGCTGTGGGTGGAAAGGCCTGAAAGACTGTATCATCTCCACATGAAGGGAAACTAAAATTAGTCTACTGCTTTTCAAGTAACTAAATATTGTGACATAAAGCAAGGATTTAAATTATGCAGAGGAAGACTGAAAAGGAACAGAATTGCTTACAGATCTTCAGTCCACATTGGTTCATGTCATGCGTGCTA
>JAVHNF010056602.1:0-13953 GCA_034783455.1 Micropsitta finschii
CAATTGTAGCTGTCACCCTCAAATGAAATCTGAATGCTGGCTTGCAGGTACAGCAATAAAAAAAATGCTGGGACATCAGGAACTTACCATTAATATGAAAGGTAACTGCTATATACTGTTCTTAACCTAGAATCAAGCAAACTTTACAAGACAAAGTTTATAGGAACTGCCCCACAACAGAATTGAAGGGGATATAAACATCATATATTCCATGCCCATTGCAGAGAAGTGATCTCTACACCAGTGTAATTCTACTCACCCAACATAGCACTGAAGTACTGTGTTGCAAGGACAAGCAGTTCAAATATAACATTTACACTAAGGTCTAAACTCACTGCTTGAAGTGATTGATGAAGGTGAGCAGAACAAAACAATAGCACTACAGTTGACACATGCTACGCATGGCAAATCCAGCAGAACAACTGCACGTCTGCACAGATCAGTCCACAATGCATGCAAAATGTTACAGATACACATTTTCAAGAAGCATCAGATGATTATTTTGGTGCACCAAAAAGAGATAATGCAGACATGTATATCAGACTTTCAGAATAGGCATTTCAGAGTGGCTCAAGTGCACGATGGCAATCTAAGACCCTGAACATTAGCATAAAGTTCAGAAGAAGGAACCTCTAAAATATAGCATCTACCACATTACATCCAGGTGAACACAGAACCTTAACAGACTCTGGAGCTTCTTCAGTAAGTCCACTAAAGATGTTCACCTAGATCAATACTGACCATTTCCAAACCTCTTCCCTTACACAGCTGCCAATATTTCCAAAGATATCCAGTGGCATGTGCCCTTTGCTCATTCATGCCGTCTGTCTTCAGTCTGTATTGAAGTTCTTACAGCATTAACACATGCCAGGCTACAAAACTTGCTTCAAACAGAGCCACTCACTAAACTGCTCTGCAGGAACCTGAAACGAATCAAGACAGAAAGTAGAAACACAGCAGAAGGCCTAAAAGTCTCCCTAGCTCTGGGTCTCTCCATTACTCTTGAATGTCACGTTTTCTTTCAAGCCATACCCCTATCCATATTACTTGAAACTTGTCTATTAGCTTAATTCCCTCTGTGAAACTATTATAACAACAAGACCAAAGGTATTTATCATGAAATGCTGTCAGCCAGTTTCATTACAAATAAAGCCATTCTTGCCACTTCATCATTCTCAATTATGAGACAGCAATTCACTTAAAACATCTACAAAACTGCCAAATAAAGATATTAGGTGTTTCCCTCATACCTTCCCTTATATACAGCCCTTAGCTGGTTTTAAACTATTTCATGAACTTTCTCCATGATAACAGCTTGAAATATGCTGACCATGATTATTTTGAATAAGGAATACTAGGGAGGTAGCTCTCCAACACAATCTTCTGGATGAGTCAGACTCTCCTACAGGATTTTTCTACACTCCTCGCTTTGCATGCTGGTAATCTTTACAACATTTCTGTTCTTGTTGTTGTGCCAATACCAGATCTGGCTTAAAAGCAAGACTTGGAAACGTTAACAGTTTATTAGTTGGGAAAAAAAAGCCCTCCCTAAAGGTCAGCACTTGGTTCCAAAGTAACTCATCTCAGGCAGGAGTACACTGATTCATCCTAATTATTCTATCCAGTTAAAATTAGTTCCAACACCATGAGGTGCTTTTCAAAGTTCCACTGTTGGAGTCAACACTCAAAATGTGAAGACTGTTATATTACAAGTTCCCTCACCAAATCTAGCTTAAAAAGTCACACAACCAGATGAATGCTCTAGAAGCCTGGTAAAAGCCATAAAGTCCAAGTCTGTCGCCCATTTAACTCTGTAGTTAACTCTGCCAATCAAAACCCAACTGATTTCTGAGTGCCAGTATAATAGTTTAATGAGAAAAGAAATGGATGAAAGTTACATCTGCATTACATGTGAAAATGCTGGAAGACAGTATCTGCAACTCTACTATTCTGGTGAAATCTAAACTGTTAGTTAAAAGTTCCTTTCAGCAATCGAGTTTCAGAGAAACTCTGGTGACAAGGTAACAAGGAATATTAACTGGAGACAGAATGACTGATGGATGGGCAGCTGTGGCAATATGGAAAATAAGATTCATTTCTTTCAGTGTTATTCTTATTTCAAAGTTTCATAGCGTGCCCCCTTGACTTACTTTTACAGCAATAATCCTTTTCTGTCTGTGCTGTACAGCACTGAGAGCATGTTCTTCTCCAAATAAGGTTTGACTGAACACAACTTGCACGCTGCTTTTCCACACAGTCCTTTTCCCACTTGCTCTAGTTACCATGAGCTGCAATACTTCAGTCTTTAAGCATGATTCTCCTAGCAACTGCTCGTGAGTTTTTAGCTGATTTTATCACTAACTGTTCATATTATTATACAGAATTCCTACAGTAAAGTTTCTACAGGGCTTACCATTGCATACTCAACATTTCAGCTGCAGTGTTACTAATGAACACTATAATTGGCAAGCAGTATTCCATAATTAAAAATCTAAAGATATAATTGGAATTGTTTTACTTCTTCAAAGCATTTAGTAAACATCCACTAAAACTATTACTTCAAATTCCCCATCTCAATAGTAGCATTACAATAACAATACAAAGCTAATGAAGAAACAACTCTACATAACAGACAACTATAGACGCTACTTAGGTGCTTAAATCCCTCTCACTCTCTTTTTACCTTGATAGCTATGGTAAAACTTACTCATTTACAAATTACTGATGGTTTAATCTCAGTAACCTATGCTCAATTTTAACCTTTAAGTTATTTGGCAAGCTAAATGAAGTCTTCTTCCTGTTTACACTGAAACATCTCATTTCAGGGCACTTCTCAAATAGAGACATCAACAAGCACCTTCACAAACTGATTACCTGATGGCAGACAGAAAAGCAGAGTTAAGGCCCTTATTCAGTCACAGGAGCCCGCTTTCAAGCATCCAGACACACACATCTCTGCAGCGTAACACAATCCCACTTTTGCCACCACAGAAATGGTTTTAAGAATACGAGTTCCCTGTATGTTTTGCCTAAACAGTTTAACTGGTCTCCACCTTAACAGACAAGGGGCATGTCCTCCCTCGCTGCCTTGTTATGATGATACAGCAAGTCCCTTTATAAAAGCAGTGACAGATTTGATGCAGGTTATGCTGAGTGGGGGGAAGTATCCCAAGCACTCATCCAGCTGAAAGCATTAAACATGGTAAGAACTAAATTCTAATTAAAAAATGAAGCATTTGCTGAAGAACCAAACCCCTTCTTACTTGTAGGTGCCTTTGTGTATGTCTTTATATGCCTATATATATATTTATATATACACACAGGAACACATCTGTACAGAGCAGCTCCGATACTGCTGAACAACTCACTTCTTTACTTGAAATACTTGAGAATATGCTTTTGGGAGAGTTTCTTGGCCAAACTGCACCTGAAAGTATTTCCTGTACCACGGTCACCCTGGCAGCACTTGTAACTATACAGCACGTTGAGTCTTTTCATTATTGCTACTCATTCAACTACTGACTTGACAACAGGCCAAGCCACCAGCGTATTAGAACTTATACATCGACTCTCTTAACAGAAATAAGAGCCACTGGCCTTTAGAAAGCAAGTGCTAAAGTAATTATTGACAGGAAGCCTATAAAATAAAACAGGGTTTGGACTGGCCTTTTGCAGCTATACAAATGTCTCTTCAATTAACACCTCCTCTATCACAAGGACAATCTTCTGTGCTGACAGATGACATTCTCATGAAACCTCAATTCAGACACTTCAATTAAAGCAACACAAACCCAACCATCTCTAATCGTACGTGTTTATGTTGGCCTTCACCGCCAGTCCCACCTGCAGCACTTCACTGAACGCACACTCACCACTAAACCGCCTGTCGCTCCAGCTAATTACCGCTGATTACAACACGCCAATTGCGGGTGCCTCACCCTCCGGCCCGCGGTGCTCCCGAACAAACTACGCTCCCACACCAGCCCTACAGCGAAGGGGCTCCCTGAACCCGGAGCCCCGATCCCCTCCTCCTCGGCCTGCCCGCCCTGCGGTCCCCACCACAGGCCCAGCCGCCCGCTCCCCTCAATACCCCAAGGAAGCGCTTCCAGTGACGGGTCCCGGCCCGCAGCCGCCGGCTCCTGCCTCCCGCTTGAGACCCCCTCCCAGAGCGGACCGGGCCTCGCAGCACCCCCCAACCTTAGCCCGCACGGTACCGGAGGCAGCGCCCCGGTGCCCGTCCCCGCCGCTCCCAGCCCCCTTCTCCGCGCTGCAGCCTGAGGCCGCGGCGGGTCCCATCCCCGCCTCACCTGGAGGTGATGGCGGCGGAGCAGCGGACCCGCTCGCTGAAGTCGCACAGGGCCTGGTAGCGGACGTCGTGGCCCTTCTCCCGCTCCAGGTGGCAGGCGTACAGGGAGAGCAGGATGCCGGCCGCGCACACGGCGGAGCGGGCCACCCGCTCCCAGCGCGGCACCGACACTTGCAGCAGGACGGGCGCCGCCATCTTAACCCCCCTCCCTCCGCCTCAGCCCGCGACGCGCGCCCGGCGCCGGCCAGCCGCGCACGCGCGCACGCACCGGATTGGCTCAGGTGGAGCGGGCGCGCCCCTCCCTCTCGCCCCACCCCGCTCGACCGCGCCGGACGTGGCGCTTCGCGACGACGTCACGTCAGGCCCGGGGGGCGGGGGAGACGGGGGATGTGGCGCCGCCTGGCGGCCGCCGGGCAGCACCGCAGGGAGCCCCGGCGGAACACCCCCCCCCCCTCTATCCTATTTCATCAGGAAAATGAGGTTTTCCACCCTTTTTCCTTAGGTCTGGGCTGTTCCGGGCAGTGGAAGCCTCGCACGGCTGAGGGGCTGATGTGCCGTTCCCTGTAACCAAGGCGGAGTCGGTGTCTGAGCCACAGGGTTTGGCCATGACTCTAGAGGGAATAAGCCAAACCCCACAGCCTGCAGACAGGCGATGCAAAGGGACCTTGCTGAGGGCCTGTTATGGTCCCACAGTTTACCAGGACACTTCATGGGACATGGAGTTTGGGCAGGAAGCATCCAAAGCACACAGAGTTCGGTTTTCTTAGCGCACACCACGGCCTCTTGCTCTGCATGGCTCTGGAGCAGATGCCAATGGATCCTCCCGAATCTCATCTGTGGAAGAATATGCTCCATCGCTGAGCAAATAGACTTCATCATCTGTTTCACAGACCTAGGATCATACAGGTATCCCACCTCTATACACAGCCGGCAGACCGATGAGCCAATAGTGCTGCTTGGAATTAGATGGATACAACCAACAGCAATCAGCCTGGATCTTCTTTCCTTTATACCTCTCTATCAGCACTAGCATCAACACCTGTCTGCCTGTAGTCTGAGAACCAGCGAGTGTCTCTGGTGTACCAACACAAAAGTGGATGGAAACAATGGATCTTCGCTTGCTCTAACTCCCCCCCCAACTGTTATGGTTTTACTTTGGGGTGGCTCCTTGCTCTCCATCCCTTCCCCGTTTCCATTGTAGTGCTGGGCATCAGCAGATCCCGGAGCAAGTTCAGACCGAAGCTCTGCTCCTTTTCCCAAGGAAGGCAGGAGGAGGAAAGACAATGGCAGCATTCACACCGCCGGTCACGCCATCCCTGCATGCATTGTTCTCCCAAACAAAACACGTTCAAAGAGGGACAGTTGCAAAATCACTTCAAGCCACAAGAATCCCTCTGCCAGCAGAGGGAAAAATGAAAAGGATTCATTAAAAAGGAGTTAAGAATTATAACTATTAATAAATATTAATTTTAATATTAATAAATATTAATAAAAAGGAGTTGAGAAAACTGTTCATTAAGAAATGAGTTGCTTGAATTGTAGCTGATGTATAAACTGCAGTAAAAACCTGCTCTCCATGCTGTGTTCTGCTATCTGTGCGAGCCAGGGAGGGGGACAATGGGAAGGAGCAGAGATGACTGAGGTAGAAGGAGTCAATCAAAAGATGTGCTAAAGCAGCAGGGAAATCAATCACCCTATCTCAGATGTTTGTGGCTCGGGCCTTAAATAAGACGGGGTCTGGGCACAGAATCATAGAATGGTTTGGGTTGGAAAAAACCTTAAGATCATCCAGTTCCAACCCCCTGCCATGGGCAGGGACACCTCACCCTAGATCATGTCACCCAAGGCTCTGTCCAGCCTGGTCTTGAACACTGCCAGGGATGGAGCATTCACCACATTTTCCTTTCTGGACACCAACCGGACACCATGGGATGTGTGGAAGCGTTGCTCAGAGGAATTGCCAGGTCTCAAATGCATTAATGACTGGAGTGCAAAGCTCACAGAGCCTCAGGGCATCTGACCAAGCCCCAAAGGCAGCTCAGGAGCAGCCAGGATGGAGAGAAGCCAAGAGTGAAAGAACCAGAGGGAGGATGCATGCAGAGCTGAGCTCCTGCATTGGCACCAGCAGCTGGAACTGGTGGATGCTGCTGTTCTGAGCATGATAGATCATTTATATTTATCTCCTAATAATTTTGGCATTAACAGCAACTGCTTTCCTGTGCTTGCGGGTTGCCATCGCTATACAAACTCACGCTATTAATGCTTCATTCAAGTAAGGGGATGTAACTACTGTCTGTTGAATGAGGTTGAAATGGCTGGTCTCGCACAGCTCCCTTACACTGAAGAAATGGTGAACAAGAGATGTTTTATCACGACAATGGCTTTAGAACCAAGTGACAACGTTACAGGGTCATTTGGTGGATGAACGTGTGCATATGTGCTCCGAGGACAAGCAGCAAAATGCTTGCTTATAATGGGAAACAGTTGTTCAATGTAATAGAACCACAAAATGCTTTGGGTTGGAAAGGGCTTTAAGATCATTCAGTTCCAATCTATTGAGCCCAATTAGAGAGATTATCAACTAATTGGAGAGATTATTAACTAATTGGGTCTAATCCTGTGTATGCTATATTCCCTCAATGAGGTTTAGATCACGAAAAACCAAACTTGTGTGCTATATTAACTGAATAAGCAGGGATTCAGACCAATTTTACCTCTGGATTTAGGCAGTGAACTCTACCTGGAATATACCTTGATTATAGTCCAAGTTATACGGCATAACTTGCATCTTCCCCCTTACCCTTAAGTAACTCCTTTCCAAATCTCTAAGGCCCGTAATTAGCACCAGGTTCCAAACCCCATCGTGTTTTGTCTAGAGAACTCCATTTAAGCAGCGTTCCATTAACTCCGCTTAAGTAAGCGCAGTGCCTACCTCAGTGTGACAGCTCGGGAGCTAATCCCAGGACTCCGCTGGGGAAGACCTGAGTTTTATTTCTATGAGCTCCTTCCCGGTGTCCCTGGGTTTCTCCATAGGGACCAATCCTCCATAGGCGCATGCTCAGACACCGTTCAACTGTTCAGAAACTGTTCAGACACCATCCAGACACCGTTCAGACACCGTTCAGACACCGTTTAACCGTTCAGACACCGTTCAAACACTGTTCAGACACAGTTTAACCGTTCAGACACCATTTAACCGTTCAGACACCGTTCAGACACCGTTCAGACACCGTTCAAACACTGTTCAGACACCGTTCAAACACTGTTCAGACACAGTTTAACCGTTCAGACACCATTTAACCGTTCAGACACTGTTCAGACACCGTTCAGACACTGTTCAGACACCGTTCAGACACCATTCAGACACCGTTCAGACACCATTTAACTGTTCAGACACTGTTCAGACACCGTTCAGACACCATTTAACCGTTCAGACACCGTTCAAACACCGTTCAGACACCGTTCAAACACCGTTCAGACACCATTTAACTGTTCAGACACTGTTCAGACACTGTTCAGACACCGTTCAGACACCGTTCAGACACCGTTTAACCGTTCAGACACCGTTCAAACACCGTTCAGACACAGTTTAACCGTTCAGACACCATTTAACCGTTCAGACACCGTTTAGACACCATTTAACCATTCAAACACCGTTCAGACACCATTCAGACACTCTTTAACCGTTCACCTCCACAACGCAAAGCTCCTCCCACTGCTCCCTCCAGCTTCCGTTTTCCCGCCAACCCGTCGGGCGGAAAGGGGCGTGGCCTGTGCAAGCCCCGCCTCCACGCGCAGCGCTACGGCGTGACGTAAGCGCGCACTGGCAGTGCTGGGTGACCTTCAGAGCCGGTCGGACGCGCTCCGGTCCCGCTCTTCTCCTCCGCGCTCCTCTCCTCGCCTCCGTCCTCCCGTCACCGCCGCGATGCCGAGGGGCGGCCGCAGCCGCACGTCCCGCGTGGCGCCCCCCGCCAGGTGAGGGTCGCTGGGCCCATTTCCTGCTCTCCTCACCCGCTCCCCAGTGTAGGCCGCGGGCGGAGGAGGCCTTTCCGCCATGGCGGGGCTGGGCGACGCGCCGGGATGGGGGTAACGGGCACGGCGGGGAGCGGGGCCCGGGTGCTCTGGGCTCGGATAGCGGGACACGGGGGTGGATGTGGAGATCCTCGGGCGCAGGGCCTGGGCGTTGAGGCCCGATTTAATCATCTCCTTTCGGGTTATGTCTGGTTAAGCGCAAGATAGCGCAGTGCTTTGGGTGACGGGGTGCTGCTGGACTTTAAAACAAGCAGAAAGAAGCTCGAAAGCCTGACCTTGGGTGTGCATAAATCACTCGCCAGGGCATTGCGTTCTTGTCATCAGGGTGCAGGGTGTGATGAGGAGGAGCTTGTGCCTCTGCCCGGTGTGTTTGGAACCATGACCTGAGGTTTCTCTTCATGTCCTTGCAGTCGGGCGCCACAAATGAGAGCTCCAGCTCCGGCACAGGCGCCGGTCCCAGCAGCGGCTCCGGCTTCTGCTGTGGCTGCTCCCGCGCCGAAGCAGCCTGGTCTGATGGCACAGATGGCTACAACTGCTGCTGGAGTGGCCGTAGGCTCTGCTGTGGGCCATACCATAGGCCATGCGCTGACAGGAGCATTTGGTGGAGGAAGCAACTCTGAAGCTGCGAGGCCTGATATTACTTATCAGGTAAGAGAAAGCACAACTGGACACCTACTAATGAGGCGCAGGTAACTTGGCAGAGCAGTTACATGTAGGTTCAGGTAATTGCTGTAGACATAAAGCCTACACAAGTCATATCTTGTCATAGAGACTCAACTCTCCAAGGTGGTTACCACAGTCACCATATCCTAAAACTACCTAGAAGGGATGCATGGATGATAACATGCTTGTGGCAGGGTATTAAGAGTTGTTTTCTACTGTAGTATTTTGAGTCAGGCAGGACTTCTATGTTCCAGATCTGATGATGGCAAGATCTAATGCAAGATCTTCTTGTGCTGCTTAGACATTAAGATAATGATGTTACCCAAGTGTATCCAAAGTTACACAAGCATTTGTAATGTAGAAAACTGTTCAGAATATGCCAAGCCACTGCTGGAAGCCTGTTTTGTCCTTCAGCCCATTGTCTGGTTCCCATTTAAAAAGCAACACAGCATTTTGACTGAAATGCGGGAAGGAAACACACAGCAGCACCAGGGTGGTTTGGCCTCGCAGGCTGGAGCTGTTGAAGGGTGCTTATGGGGGTGTCTGCTATTTCAGGAGCCGCAGGCAGCTCAGCCTGCCCAGCAGCAGCAGTTTGCTCCTTGCCAGTATGAAATGAAGCAATTCCTGGAGTGTGCCCAGAACCAGACTGACCTCAAGCTGTGCGAGGGCTTCAGTGAGGTGCTGAAGCAATGCAGGTTTGCTAATGGTAAGTGAGCAGTGCTCCAGGCAGCTACTGAAGGAGTTGATCAGTAAAATGAATGTGGGAATAATGTCCTGGTTTTTTTCAGTCCATCCAGTAAAGAATGGGAATACTTAGAGCACATGTACAATGGAGTCTGTTACAGCAAGCTGCTGTCCTGTTTGGCTTCCTGTTTTGGTCCCGTCCATGCAGCTGGAGGTGGTGTGGTGTGGGGAAGATGAATTCCCAAAGCTTTTATGCATGGCCTGAAGTTGCCAGTGTGGGAGAGTGGTGGCAGCAGCACACTTGGAGAATCAGCATTGCTGGTGTGTGGCCAGCACCTGGTGGCACCAAAGACCTGGGTGGGAGAAAGGAAACTGCTGCTCATGTCTGCGGCTTAGCAAATAGATGAGGGAAAAGGAACACCCCAGCAGATCTGTCAGGGATCCAGACCTTACTACCATTAACTTTGCCAACTCCTTACCTTTCAGGTTTAGCCTAAGCCTTCAGAACAAGGCTGCTGAAGACCATCTTGCAAGAACTGATCTGTGAATGAAGAAGCTTCAGTAATAAAGCCTAAAGTTGATACTTTACTAGTTCATATATTCACACTCTTGTCCTTGTGGCTTGATTCTTGCTGTAGCTGCTACAGATGTGCTACAATTTACAGCTGCAAATCGATTTAACACAAAATGGAAGAATGAATAAAGTGAAATGAGCTAATTTGTGTTACTGGTTTTGCTGATTGTTGTGCTGAATGTAAGTGACACGGTGTATAAATAAACTGCTCTCTGCTCTGCTGTGAACAGTTGAACCCTGCAGGCGACTTCTGCTGCTTAAAATGTGCAGTGACAGGCAGGTGGTGTCTGGCCCCACACACGCTGCTCCTCATGTGGTGGGCCTCGGTTCCCCAGTAGCCTCCTGTTGCTCCTCAGAACAAGCTCTATTCAAGAGGTCCTGACAAATCCCTCCCCTTGGCCAGGATCCCTGGTGGGATTACCTGGACAGCCCATAGGCTGCCATGCAGCCGTGTGCTCCAAGAGCTTGCATCAGAACCGCAGTTCCTGATGATGCCAGCTGAGGTTTTCTCTTCCTCCATGTTGTGGCAGGAGCCTGACACACGATGGGGTGCTCCAGCCTTCTCTTTGCACCTCGCACGAAGAGAACAAACCACCTCCATATAAACGGTATTTACCGATGCAGGAGCGTTTAGCTCCTGTGCCTCAGCTGGGCTGGAAGCTGCACGGAGGAGGGACCCTCAACGGGGGAGTGTGGTGGGAACGACCTTGCAGGTTCCTGCTAAAAATACTTAACACGGCCTGGTCTGGTTTTCCCGAACTGTGCCTGGAAACTTTCCTCCATCCCGGTTCTGCCGTTCCTGGAAGTGAAAGGATAACACCGGTGTTGGGAAGCGGGATAAGGATGAAACCACCTTTCCCGCAGGCAGGAGCCGCTTTCCTCCTGCTGCCCGAGCTCCCACCCCGGCTGCTCAGTGCTCACCGCCCTGAGGAAAAGAAGGGGAAAGGGAAGAGCAGGAGCGCCCGCGGCGGACAGCGGGGAGGAGGCATCCGGACACGCAAGGGCCGGGCGAGCCGAGGCCTCCCTTGCACCGCCGAGGAGCAGCCCGGGGCCGGCTCAACGCAGGGTTTAGCCCCGGACCGGTTCCCCCCCCTCCGGGCCGCGCTGTATTTTTGGCTCGGAGGCCGCTGCTCGGCCCGCCCCGGCCGCTGCCCTTCGCCCGCCCGCGGGACGGGGACGGGAACGGGGCCGGGGCGCTTCGCGGAGGCGGCGCTGCCCGCGGGGAGGTGAGCGCAGCGGCTGCGGGTCGGGGGGTCCGGGGGTGCTCAGGGACGTGGATCCCGGCGTTACCTTGAGCGCTTTCAGCCCGTGTTTGCTCAGCTCCGGCCGGGGCCGGGTGCTGGGGGGGGACGGGACCCGGAGGGGGAAATGAAGGGGTCTGGGGTGGGCACTCCCGTTCTGGCCTAACCCCTGCCTTATCCCGAGCTCTTCAGCGGGATCCCGGGGGGTATTTGCGTGTCATTGAGGATTCACCGAGGCAAAGACGCGAATCCGCAGCAGCGCGGCGGGCACGGCCAGCGCCGCCTCCATTTGCGTTCCTCCATCGCGGCCTTAAGAGAGAAACCTCTCTGCTCCCCCCCACCTCCTTCTTTTTCCCCCCCTTTCCACTCCCATGGAGCTCGCACAGCTCTGATAATAGAACCGGTTTGCCCTGGTAGTGCAGCTGCTCTCCTATCAGGGTCCATATATCGGGATATGTATAATATCAGGGTATTACAAACGAGCTCCTGGCTCTTCCCTCCCATCCAGCAGCACCCGCAGGTGCTCCCCAGCCTCCAGCCCTTCCCCAGACACGGACCCCAGGACTCGGAGTTTTCAGCTTCAAACCCATTCAAAGCCGATGTTTTTCCCCCACCTCGGAGATCTTTTTCTTCTCCCTGCTCCTGCCTCTCCGTTGGTTTCAGTCCTGATCGCTCTGGCGTTGCTCCCAACACCTAAAACGTTATTAGAGCAAACCCGGGGCTGTTCAGAAACGCTCCAGCACGTGTTAGACATCGCCCGTAGCTTCGGTCCTTACAACCGGGTCAGGGCACTGGTAAGAAGATTTACACTCAGCGGTGGGAACCTGCCTGGCCGCATCCTGTCAGAGCTTTTTCCCCCTCGGAGATGGAGGCAAAGCAAAACCTGCGCTGCTGGGGCTCTTTGCCCTCCTGCTGTCACCCCAAGGGGACACTTTTGCTGCCCGCGCTGCTTGGTCTCCACGTGTTTGTGGAGCAGCTGGACCTGGACAATTGGGGTTTCAGCAATGCCGGGCACAGGAAGAAGCTGTTCCCAGGGCTTAAAGGGCAGTGACCACCAGAGACCGGGAGGGCTGATCATTCCCGTTCCTCTGTCAAAGCACTGTCACTGCATTCCTCCTCCAGGAAGAAGGAATGGGGCCGGAGCCTGTCGGGAGCTCTGCAGGCTGCTGGCAGCTGAGCATGCAAGGGAGCTCGCTCAGCCCTGCCCTCAGCCCCAGCTGACCCCGCAGCATTGGCTGGCCCCAGGCACCCTGTCCCCAGCAGCACCTCAACCCCCCCAGCTCCTGACGCTGCTTCACCTCCCCTCGCACCCGTTTCCCTCCTCAGTCCTTTTCCCGGGTCGGAGGAACCAGGAGGAGCGTGGCAAAGCCCTTGGCACATGGTAGGAGCCAGGGGACGATGCCCCGTGGGCTGGGTGCGGGTGCCGTGTACGGGAAGGGATGGGGTTTTGAGGTGCTGAAGCACTTCCCAAAGCCTCGGTCTGCTTCTGTCCCCAGTGAGATCTCCCTTTGGTCTGCGGTCCAGGATCTTCCCTCCTCCGGAAGGGATCAAGGGTCTCTGCCTCAATGCAGCGAGTGCCCATCCTTGCTCTTTTCTCCTTGCAGCTCCTTTCCACCAGCAAAGTCCAGAGTGCCAGGGGACAGGAGCCAGAGATGACCAAGGAAGAAGATCTGCCCGACTGGAACTCATCCAAGGAGTTCTATGAAAAATATGAGCCGAAGGAGGTTTTGGGCAGGTAAAGCTTGGGTTTGCGTTCCCTAATGCACAGCGTTCCCTGGGAATCCGATAGGAACAGTGCCTATTTTAACAGCAGGGGGTTAAAACCAGCAGGAAGCAGCATCTTCCATCAGCTCAAAATCTTCCATCCCAAGGGAGGGAAACCTCTTGGGCCTGAAAATGCCACCCAGCCCCAGTGCCAATGGGCTGGCTTGGGGGGGGGTGTGCAATGGGAGCCCCCATTGGTGCTGTCCCTGGCAGGGGGGTGAGCAGCGTGGTCCGTCGGTGCATCCACAAGGCCACGCGGCAAGAGTACGCTGTGAAGATCATCGACATCACCGCAGGGAACATCTCCCCCAAGGAGGTGCAGGAGCTGCGGGAGGCCACCACCAAAGAGATCGACATCCTCCGGAAGGTCTCGGGCCACCCCAATGTCAGTAAGTCCTGCTCCGAGCATCAGGACAAGGTGGGAGGGGGGTGATGCCCCATATACCCCAGGAAGGGATTTGGGATGAAATCCTTGAGGGTCTGACCTCCGATGGTCCTAATGCGATGCGGGGCACCCGCTCAGAGCAGCGCTTGCTCTGCCCCTCCACACAGACCAGCAATGCCCGGGTTATCTCCCCACCAAATCAACTCCTCGTTAATTAAATTAGCAATTAGATCACCGGTTTTTAGTCCCTTAATGGACAGGAAGATGCTCTCCCCTGTGCTGGGGGGGGGGGGGGGGGGGGGGG
>JAVHNF010056602.1:21543-33168 GCA_034783455.1 Micropsitta finschii
CTTGCCCAGGAAGGGCAAACTGGTAGGCAAGAAGCTGCAGGAACCCATCTCAGAGCCCCCAAGGAAGAGCAGGGTTTCCCGCAGAGAGCCCAGAGCTGCTCGTGCTGCAGCTGCTGGACTGATGCGTTGGACAATGTGGCTGCTGGCCACACTGGCCGTTCCTAGCCTGGCCAGCCCCTGCCTGCAGAGGAGCTGCAGACGGAGTTGACACTCAGAGTGTCCTGCAGACCCACAGCCCTGCCCAGAGTGCTCCAGGGCCAGTGGCCGCTCTCGCACAGCCACCTTGCGCTGCCTCGTCTCATGGGCCAGCGACTCCGTGGTTGGTGTCTTTGAGGGCTCTTGGACATCAGAGCTGCCTACGCTGAGTCTGGTGGAGAGAGCCATGGTAGCGGTTTCCTACCCCCTCGCAATGAGTAAAGTGGAAAACCAAAGGTGCCCAGACAAGACTGAGATGGCCCCTCTGGCACGTGCACGGCTGTGCAGGGGCACAAGCTCCAGGCCCCCATGCAGAGACACGCTGGGGACAGCGCCTGCCCCACGGCTCTTTGGGGTCCTGAGGTGAGAGCAGAGCACAGCAGCCGCTGCAGACTGCCCCGTTCATAGGACCCCCAAGCTGAGAGGAGCTGGTTTGCACGTCACAGTCCTTGTGCTTTATTGGAGAGGGGTGAGGAGCGATGTCAAGGGAACAGCAGCCCCTCACTGACCGCAGGGAAAGTCCTTGCCAGTGCCCACACGAGGTTGCTGTAGCTCTGCTCAGGAAGTACAGAGGAGAGCACGCAGTAGAAGAAGTCAGGGTCAAGGCACATGGTGCAGACAAGTGCAGCAGCCAGATAGATGCCAACGGCCAGCTCCAGGCTGACCAAGAGCAGGGAGAGCATCCTGTGAAACAGAAGAGCGATTGGAGACAGGGCAAGGAGGGTGATGCCAACCCTATGTCTCCTCTGGACTGGAAGGGGCCGTTCTGGGAGCACCATGGGCTGCCCCCAGACGTTTCTCGTCGCTCCCTTGGCCAGGGTGAGACACGAGACTCCTCCATGCCAGGAAACACCCAGGCTCAAGGAGAGCTGAGCCCGGCCACTGCTCAGCTAGAGCCCAGAGCTGGGCAGCAGCACACAGCATCGGCCTGGACTTGAGCCTGGCCACATGGAGCAGGCGTCCAGCACATCCCTCCCACTGCCTGGAGCAGGGTACAGGGCACCCCGAGGGGAAACTCACTGCAGCCAGTAGCAGAACCCACGTCTCCTGGCCAGCGAGCGCCTCTCCTCTTCCTGCGCCACGGCCTCTTCCAGCTTCTCCATTTGCTGATGCAGAACCTGGGAGAAAGAAGGGTTGGAGGCTCTGAACCTGCTGGGGCCTCCTCCAACCTCACACTCCCCAAGGGCCTGTTTTGCCCTGGCCCTTTTGGCACTACCTTGTCTTTCTGCCGGTCCTCCCGCAGCCAGGCCCTCATGCAGGCCAGGTGTTCTTCCTCCTGCAAAACAAGGGCAGCGTCGTGCACTCTCAGCCCTCTCCAGCCCTCGCTCACTACCCCACTGCCACAGGGCACTGAGAGCCCGCGGGACTGCAGGCCAGGCACAGGCAAGCGATGGATGCCCCATCTCCTGGGCAAGGTGTCCTCCTCCCCAGTCACCCTTGTGCCCGCAGCCAGTGGGCAGGCAATAGGAGCCAGAGGACCCTCCTTCAGCAGGGGGGCTGGACAAGACAACCCCAGAGGTCCCTTCACACCGCTCAGCCCCAGCCGGCACAGCTCTAGGACACGGCTAGAGGAGAGGACACCAGCCTGGCTGAGGAGCTGCTGCACAGCATCAGAAAGATCCTCATGAGTCCCGTCCTGCATGCGGGAAGGAGAGCACGGGCTCAGGGTCTGCAGCCCCAGAGCCCATGGACCAGGAGCCCCTCCGCACCTACCATGTGCTGCAGCAGCTCCTTGCTGCCGGCCTGCTGTGAGCAGCTCTGCAGGGACAGTGCGATGGCTGCTCTGTCAGCCTCTGCTGCCTGCAGGAGAGGAGAGGGAACAAGAGCGTCTCCAGGAGGGGCACGGCCCGTTCCCTCCATTGCAGACCACAGAGCCCAAAGGAAATGTCGCAGAATCAACTGGCTTGGAACAGAACTGTAGCATCGAGTCCAACCATTACCCTGGACTGCCAAGCCCGCCACTAAGCTAAGGGCAAACTGATCTTCCCTCGAGATCTCCCCTCACGGCTGCCCCTCACCATCCCCACTCACTGAAACTCATCCCCATGGGGTTTAGGTTTACCTCTAGTTTCTGGGTGACCTTTTTCTTCAGCTCTTCGGACACGAAGTCCTCAAACACAAAGCTCCAGCCAAACGCTTCTGCTTCTGTTTTGTACTTCTTTTCTCTAACAAACTCCCTGGCATAAACACAACCCACTCAGGTGGCTGGGGGAGAGCTCTCTGAGACCCACAGCACCAAATACAACCACCTGCACACGCAGCAAGACCAGAGCAAGGCAAAACATACCCAGCCTACAGACACCCCACCCGCAGAGCATCTCAGTGCCTCCCCAGCACAGCTCAGACCAGTCTGATACAGACTGAACAGATACAGGAGCCCAACTGCATCTGTTCCCAGGTGTGACAGGGGCTGCTGTTACCTGCGCAGGTAAATTCATTCTCTGCACTTTGCTCTTCCATAAAAGATAATGATTTCACAGGCCAAAGACCACTTAAAGGCCACTAAACCCACAGCTGCTGTTAGTGAAGCAGCCCCACAATGCAGAAACATATGTCACATGCTGCTGAATAATCTCACCCTGCTTCTGCCCCATTACTTCCTCACTGCCTAAGCTGCAGTAACTGCCATTACTGGGTGTTGCTGTGTAGTCAGTGGTGCATGGAAGCATTGGCTCTTCTTAAGCAACAAGGGCTCAGCCAGGCAAATAAAGGCATTTCCCCCCATGCATTTATCAGTGTTCTGGACAAGGGCTCCTGTAAAATACATGGAGTGAGCCAGTGTTCGAAAATGGAAATGGAACCTATAGGGACCTGCAACCTGAAGCAGTGCAGCCCTCTACATAAGAAAAGACACACACACACAAGTGTGTTTGCAAGGGAAAGGAAAAAAGAAAGGGAAAAGAAGGGATAAGAAGAAAAGAAGAAGGAGAAAAGGAAAAGAAGGAGAAAAGAAGGAGAAAAGAAGGAGAAAAGAAGGAGAAAAGAAGGAGAAAAGAAGGAGAAAAGAAGGAGAAAGGAAGGAGAAGGGAAGGAGAAGGGAAGGAGAAAGGAAGGAGAAGGGAAGGAGAAAGGAAGGAGAAAAGAAGGAGAAAAGAAGGAGAAAAGAAGGAGAAAAGAAGGAAAAAGGAAGGAGAAAAGAAGGAGAAAAGAAGAAGAAAAGAAGGAGAAAAGAAGAAGAAAAGAAGAAGAAAAGGAGAAAAGAAGAAAAGAAGGAGACAAGGAAAAGAAAAGGAGAAGCAGAGGGGAAAAGGATGCATGTTTGTGAGCTATACCGGTTAAGATGCTTCAGCTTGCACCCCTAGAGGTGATTTATTACTGACAAACACGTTCTTTTGTCCTCACGGCAGCATCCCAGCGTTGTCTCTCGGACCTGGAAACCAGCCCCACACGACCCAGCACCCTGCAGGCTACCAGGACCCTGCAGAGCCAAACCTCCCCTCATCCTTACCTGAAATCCCTGTTTGTGACGGGGTATTTGTCAACAGCAAACGGCTTCACTGCCACCTCCCTGACGGGCCCCTCTTCGTTCCTCTTCTCCAGGGAGCTGGATCCCATCTGGAACTTCCCACCAGGCAGCTGCACCATGCTGTCATCCTGGGCGAGAGCTGAAAGGGAAGAGAACTTCCATTGTTAAACACGACCACACGGGACAGCAAGGAGTATTGGCGCTGCAGTCCCCTGATGTCCTGGGGATGGGGTTATCCGCCATATAGATAGCCATAGGGATATGTTAGTGACTATGAGTTGTATTTGATAACAAGCTTTAGGATGCTTCAAGCCCCATCCCCTGTGTGTCTCGGCGCCGGGAATGGCTCCAACGGGATGCGATCGTCCCGGCAGCACCTTTAAAGGAGCGCCGTGCTCCCCGGGCTCACCGCGCAGCGCCCAGCCGCACGCCAGCAGCGCCAGCGCCGCACCGGCCATGGCACCGGGCTCCAATGACACGGAAGAGCTGCGGGAGTCGGGAAGCGCTTCCGGGATCTATGGCACGGAGGGAAGCGGAGGGGGTTCCGGGGGAGAGACCGCGTGGTTGGGTGTGAGGAGGAGGACGGAAACGCTTCCTGGGGCTGGGACACCATCGCCGTCCTGAGGCACCGGGGTGGCACAGGCTAAGGGGGGTGGTAGAGGGGTTAGGGGTTGTTGTTTAAGGATGCTTTCATAGCCCTGTAGAAGCTGCATGTGAGCAGGGAAGCACGGCTGTTAACAGAGCACAACAGGGGTTAAGAAAGGTCATTTAGGAGGGTAGGAACCCACTCCTCCCTTTTACCCCAGCAACTTGCTGCACAGGCTTGAGCTGCAGCTCTGAGTTGTGCATTCACACTTTAAGGCAGTAGTGTTAGAAACCAAGCACCATGTTGTAACAAGGCTGACTACGAACACTGGGCCTTTCACCACCCCTCCAAACAAGTTAACTCGCTCAGTTCCACTTGTAAGGAAGTACAAAGCTATGCAGTGATCAATGTAATCCAGTTTTACAACGTAGTGAGCAGACTCCAGCTCTGAACCCTGGCTCCCCCAGCAGCAGAGCCTCCTTTTCTGTTTTTCCTACAGTGTGACCACCCTGAGAGCCCCTGATCTTGTCCAGTCGTGGAAGCTAAGCATGGTCCTGCTTGAGTCTCGTCTAGGGTTAGGCCTATGGCCACACCACCTTGGAAACACCTGATCCTATCTGATTCTCAGAAGCTAAGAAGGGTCAGGCTCAGTTAGTACCTGGATGGGAGACCAACATGGGAACTGTGGGTGCTGTAGGCTTTTTGGCAGCTCTTGGCAGCTGTGAAAGAAAGGTTTTTAGACAAGGATGATGTTTCGAGGCATTTGGCCAACTGGACCACAACAGAGAAAGGCATCCAGTCTCTGAGGGAATCAGCCACTGTAGAGATTATCTATCATAAGCCAGATGCCGGGAATGCATCCATAGATGCAGATGAAGTCAAACGTACACAACCCACATAGTAGAAATTTACTGTTTTGACACTGCCCTTGAGAGTCAGACAGCACAAGTCAAGGCCTGCAGTCTGCTGGAACCAGAATGTTCCCAACCTTGGCCCAAGGGAGGTGAAGTTTTAAATAAGCAAGAGGCTAAAGCACAGAACATACCAGTTTATTGGGTAAAAAGGAAAGCAACTTCAGTTGTACACATCAGTGAAATGAAAAATAAATAACTGAGTTTTAGAGCCAAATGTGTGATCGAGTTGCTATTATTTTGACTGGCCACATGTTTACCAAAGAGGGGCTGCTTGTGACAGCAGAGGAACTTTTGCTGCTGGGACAATCCACCACAGCCAAGGAAAACGCAGCTTTGCGTGGATTTCTTACAAACATTCCATGGGGCACTTCTGGAGCTGACCACCACCCGCAACAACAGATCCAGGTCAGCCTTTAAGAGAAGACAGTCCGGCACGCATGATTTCATCTACCAAGAGAATGTTGCTAGCAATCTCTGTGCTAGAAATAGAACAAAGAAGTGTTAGAAGAGCCACCTGACAGAGTTCAAGGACAAGTCACAGCTTCGTTTCTGCCTTTCCAGACAGCTTCCCCTACAAAGGATGCCTCCATTCCACCTTATCAATTGCAATGATCAAACAAAATGTAACTATTTGAAGTAAAAATAGTGTTAACATTTACCAGGAATGAAGCAGTTGCTTTTTGACATTGTAATTATCCCAGATTCCAGCTGCTGCAGCGACCATTGGCTCACCTGCAAAAGTACAATGGTCTTTAAATAAGCGACTCATAGAATTCAAAGACTTTCCACTGTCTACCATGTGATACTGGTACGTCCAACACAGTGTTACCCTGTGCTTTATCTTCACAAGGAGCTTAAGAGAACGCAATGAAGTACCCCAGTGCACCAAGCCTGAAGCACCAGGAAACCTGCACAGCTGTTTATGGAAAGAGGGATGTCTGTCTGCACTAACAGCAACTTTGTTCTTCCTGTAGCTCAGCCATGACAAGTTCCTACTAGAGCATTATTTGAGGAAGCTCTTACCAGTGTTCAGGTCAACCCCAGTGAGCTGCCCCGACTCTGCGTGCTCTGTCTGAACCTTTACTAGTGTTTCCTGGGGATCATAACCAGCGTTCTGAGCGAGAACCTGCAAGAGAACAGAGACATTAGTTCATGTTGTTAATTAAAAGAGACCTCCAGCACGAAAAGCAATGGGTCTTGGCATGCTTTAAAGCCACTTTATTCAGAGTTCCTCGTACCTTAGGAACGATGAGCAGAGCATCAGCAAAAGCCTGCACTCCAAGCTGGACTCTTCCTTTTACATTAGGTTTATGCTTAAGAAGAGCATTAGCTACTGCCACTTCTAGGGCACCTGCTCCTGGAACCACACATCCTGCAAGGGAAAACTTGACAGTGAGACTTCACAGTCAGCACCTATCCCAGTTTAAACAGCTAATTTTCAGTGTAGTTTGACCTCTATCTTCTGAAAGACAGCTTATGTCTGATCAGGTGAGTACTTACACAGTTAACTACTTGTAAATACAAAGGATAAGAACAGTAATGGTAACTGAAAGTATTTCACACTGAAATACACTGAACTTAGTGTCTGACTGCATGGGATACCAATGAAACTGATATAGAGTTCATTGATTTCAAGGTTTCAACAAAACATCCTTAATATCCCTAAACAGAGCAGATGCTTACCATCCTCAATAGCATTTTTAACAGCACGCAGCCCATCTCTTACTGCATCCTTGATCTGCGTGAGCGTATGCTTATTTGGTCCCCTGATCAACAGGGTGACAGAGCGGGGGTTGTCACATTTCTCAATAAAGGTGTATTTCTCTTCACCCTGTGAAAAACCACAGGGTTACATATTTATGTCATTATTTGCTCAATATATACACACAGTAAGAAAAATTGAACACTTTCAGTTCTGCACTCAAAGCATTTCAGTAAGTGATGAGAAGCACAAGAACCTTAGTTCTGTTTTCTCAACTTTACAGATATTAAAAGCATAATATGGGAATAACAGGAAAGTACACTACGGTAAGAGCCAATATCCACGTAGATGTTCACATACAAGTGGGACACTGGGATGTGAAATGCCACCAGCCTCTACCCACACTCCAATAAAGCTATTAAAACACTTAAGAAAAATCCATGCACACTAATGTGCATCTTAACAATCTTAAGATGTATCAAGACAAAAGAAAAAGTGGCACCAAATGAGGTGTATTCAACCTGCCTTCAGCTGACAGCTGTGTCATACTCACCAATGTATATTCATAGACAAGCCCTGCATGACCCAGACAGTCAACAGTGAGATCATCCAAGGAATTCATGGCAGTACCACCACATGCAAGGGTCAATCTGAGAAAGAATATGTACAGCTTAGTACTTAACACAAAGCAAGTGCTATCTGAAGTCCTTAATGTAACAGCAGTATTTCAGCATGCAGAACACCATACTGTTTGGAGCAGTTCATGAAAGAGCTCTTCACAAAAATAAGCTTGTAGAATTAAGTCTCCTCTACAGGTATCTAGATGTGAAGAGTCAGACAGCTGCAATTCCTGCATCACCCAGTGTGCCAAACTGATATTCCTACAGTTTGTACAAACTACCCTAAGTAACACTAGCAAAAGCTGGTGAGATTGAAATGGACTTCTTAGTGCAAGCCCTTAAAAGTGGATTCAAACCTGACCTGGATCACTGCTCAGATTTGGAAAAGCATGTTATTTAACCCACTCCTCTTCACAGAAACTGACCTTTCCATGTTCCTCCTTTTAGCTCTCCGCAAAGCAACTATTCCTTCTTTTGCAAGTGCATCCAAGGAAACTGGGTCAATTCCCTAGAAATAAAGAAAGTGACCATCAGGATAAAGAAAAATCAAAACACACCCTCTCTCAATCTGACACTAATGAGTAAGTTCTACCCCAGGGCTCAAAGATCCCAAATAAGAACTGTATGCATAGATGCAAAAGTACATCAGCCTAAATTCAGCTATCTGCAGAATGGTACACAAAGGGAGTCAAATACCACACAAATGGCCAAGAGAGCCAGCACTTCAATTTTTCCAGTTAGTTATAGCCTTCATCTTACCTTCTGGTTGATCACAATAAATCCTTTATCTGAATTGCCACAGACTCTTCTTTTGAAGTCTGTGATTTTTTTCACTCTGTCTTCAACAAACTTTCTTTCTGCTTTCACGAGCTTCTCTCTCTCTTCAGCACTTTTATAGAAGAATCCAGAGCTCACCTCTCTAAAGGAGGAAAACACCCCACAATGATCATGAAAAAGCAGTCAAAACCCCTCTACTCTATGCTGTAGAAATAAACTTAAGTATAAGTCCTTTCAGCAACATTTTAAAGAAATCAATATAGAACAACCAAGCCACACCCCTGCCCCAGACCAGCATGCAGAGTACAGCTGTTCCTGTTCTCTGGTTCAGAGCTTTTCCATTGCAAGAAGTAAGGCACACATCTGAAACTGAGCGAACTCCAGATCATGTATTTAGATGTTTCTTTAGAATATAAAATTATACCCAAGAAAGAAAGGACTCCTATTTTTTTTCTCTAATGAAATAATGAAACTAAACCCCACTGTGAAGCTCTGCCTCTCAAAAGCATTTTCTCAGCCACTAGCTTCCCTTTGCCAAAAGAAGACAGAAGGAGCACTACCTCTTCCATTCCACGTTCTACACAACCTGTCTTGCTGTGGAAAAGCCTATGCAGCCTTTCAGGTTCTTATTTAAGCACACCTTAAACAAGTCTTAAAAGACAGGAGCATTTTCTGCTCCTTACCTTGCTGCTGTGTACTTACGTTTTCTCATATTCTAGAGATACATTGCAAGTAAGAACATAAGCATCTTCCACTCTTTTCTTCATGTCAGGATGACGAGCACCATGGTCCAAAACCAGCCCCCTAATCAGCCTGAAAGATTAGAAAGCATTTTGTGTGTCAATATACACATACAGGAGACACGTATTTCATGGAAGTGCAGGCAAGTCAGAAAACAGACCAGGTGCCCTGTCAAATACCAACTGCCTGTGTTGGGAATTAACAACCATGTATTCCACTTCCAAAGGCATGCCCACTCATGGAAAAAGCATACCAGGCAGTGTGAAAAAGGAATTTATTCTGGCATAGTGTCTGACTGCATTAGCTACTGAGGAAAGCTAGTGCAGAATTCATCCATGCCTATGGAATTTCCAACTAGGTGACTACAATCCAGTTTCCACTTATCAAATGCTATTTTGTACCTGGACAGATATGAGCCTAAAGCATAATGGCACTACAGACACTATTACTGAGAAAAAAAAGTATTTATTCAAGTTGTTGTGTAACAGCCTAAGCCAGTGTTACTCTTTGCTATTCAAAAATCCACGCTCTTCTACAAAGAAAACAGAACTCCACAAACTACTCAAAGATCAGGGCACCATTACACTGAAGCTCAAGGATACTCATTACTTACGTTGTGTCAGTTTCTGATTTGTGCTTCATCTCCATGATCTCTACCATGTGGAGGTCAATAGGCTCATTTGGTTTTCTAATTATCAAAACAGAATCTACTATAGCCTGGAAGAGTGGGAAGGGGGGTAAAAGCCCCCCAAGACAACTATTAGTCTTCCAAAGTGCAAGTTCACATCTTTCCATCCACCTTTCACTCAAGTAATAATCACAGCTCTGTAAAACCTGGGCCTCTTCATACTAAAAGAGGCAGAAGACACACACAGACCTACCTCCGTTAGGATGTCAGCAAGCTCTGCATGAACTTTAGTACGGAGGGATGTTCTGGCAACATCTATGAGGGTCTCCCTGTCCATTTCCTTGGTTACTTTCACCTGCTCCAGAACTTCGAGTGCTTTTTCCTTTGCAAACTCAAATCCTTCTGTTACTATTCTAGGGTGCAAACCCTAGAACAAGGAAAGAAATGAAATCACGAGAGAGCAAAAGACAAAGTAATACTTTTTCCTGAAATAGATCCTGCAGTTTCAACGCTCCATGTCAAAACATGGAGTGACTTCCTCAGAAGTCAAGAAGATGTACTGTCCTTCTGAATACATGTAAAAGGAATACAAATCCTTCCAATGCAGAGGAAAAGTACAGATTCTTCTAGCACAGAACTGAAACCAAGGGAACTACAAAGCACACTTGGGTGTTCACTGTGCAGTACAAATGCCTATTCTGTAACTACACATCTAAAATACCTACTATCTAGGAAGATCTCCTTGTTAAAACAGAAGTAAAAGCAGCATTTTAACTCGCACAACACAGAAGTAACAGCAGGTATCAGACAAAACCTCATCAAAAGCTATAGGATCAACAATAAATGGTTTTAAACAAGTCACTCATTTTAAAGCAGAAACATAGATTTACTTTCATGTTTGACTTAAGAGTATTAAGCAAACAAAACAAACTGAATGGTCTCAGATGAAGCTCCTAACTTGTCCACCTACCAAAGAAATACTGCATACATACCTCAGAGATATACAAGTCTGCCTGCTTTAGGAGCTCACCAATGATCAAGACATTTGAAGTGGTGCCATCTCCAGTGATGTCATCTTGTGTTGTTGCTGCTTTTGCTATCAAAGAGGCTGTAGGGTGTTGTATTTGCTAAACAAAAACAAGAAGCTGCGCATAAGTCTTCCTGCACTGGTACAGGAAGCAAGTAATTTGCAACCAGCTAAACGAAATCTTTAAGAACCAGTTGATGTTTTCATGCTTCATGTCTATCCAGTAGGTTTCAACACCAATAATTTTGATAATAAGTGGATGGAATGAATCATGTAACACTAATTCCCCCCTCAGATTATGTATCTATACACAAAAATGTTGACTGCTAAGGGCCAAACTAGTCATCAACTCCTGATTAGCTTGACAGAGCCCTTCTCTCCTTTAGGCAAAAGATGCACCATCACAACTTGACTGTTGCTGGCACTAAACACAGCATGTTTAGAGCTAATTAGGAATCTCTGCATGATCAGTACTGTACATGCCCTCACTGGTTTGCTATTCCTTTGGCAATTTATGAAACTAAAGAATATTCAATTAGTTTGTTTCTTGCCATGTGCTCTGCTAAGTAGTACACTTGGGTGTTCCAGTTATGAGCATCATGCCTGCCCAGCCAGACTTCACAACCCCTATATGTGACCTTGGGTTACTTACAGAGAACACGGACATCACTTAGCACCTTCAACATTTGCCTGAAGTGTATCTTAACATAAGTTGTAGCTCATGAATCTACAGAAAGGTACCTACAGCTGAAAAGACTGGTGCTCAGTAATTGTACTAGAGTCCTGGGTTGGGATGGACCTTAAAGCTCATCCAGTTCCAACCCCCTGTCACAGGCAGGGACACCTTCCACAAGAAGTTCCAAGCCCCTGTGTCCAACCTGGCCTTGAACACTGCAAGGGATGGGGCAGCCACAGCTTCTCCGGGCAGCCTGTGCCATTGCCTCAAGACCCTCATTGTGAAGAACTTCT
>JAVHNF010056603.1:11495-33360 GCA_034783455.1 Micropsitta finschii
TTCCTCCAGGAGCGGGAGGGAAGAAAAGGGGGGGGGGGGAAGTTCTAATTTACGGTCTGGGCTTAAACCACGACAGTTTGTTATCTGCACACATAGTAATAGATAATAATTATGTTGCTCATTGATGAACTAGAGGGTTTGGTTAAGAACAGTATGAATCACTTGCAATCACATTTGCTCTTCTCCCAATCATCATTTATCTTCTCTTGTTCCAGGCACGTGAGGTTTCCTGTTTGGAGGTTAGAGTGGATACAGGGAAGCTGAAGCAGCATTCCACAAGTGAGGTTATTGCTTCATTAACCTATTGTTTTTGTGTTGTGATTCAGTTGTTACAACAGATGTTGAAAAATTAATAATCTATTTCTTTAGCTGTGTCACATAACACTTAGTTTCACCATGCCCCACCTTTCAGAGAGATTGTATCTGTCAAAATTCATGTTAGACAAGTATTTCATTCCAAGCCAAATCTTCACTTGATTCAAAAATAGAGCCATTTATACTAGAATTGAACACGTGGAAAAAATTCTCATTTTTCTTTGTTAATTGCTCATTCAAAATGAAAATTTTTAACTAAGTTAGATCTTTAGTATTATGTTACAATTAATATGTGGAAATCTTACCCTGTATGTTTAATTTGGGTTTGAATATGTACAAAGTTTCTGCACATTCAGGGTTATGAAAGAGATTTTGTTGTTGTTGTTGAGAAAAATGGTAAACGTAAGCTCTTAAATTGAGTGTAAAAATGTATCAAAAGGGTTTGCACAAAATAGAAGCCACCACCAAATCCTGACTTTCCTGTAAAATATATCTCTAATAAATATATTAGGACTCGTCACTAGTCTTTAAGTTAAGTAATTCAAATAAACAGTAACTTGCATAAAGCTGCTTATGGAACAAATCTCAAAAAATCGTGGCTGTTTTGAGATAATTAATGAAATGAAAGTGACCTTTATAGAGAAAATGGTAGCAATGACTGAGTTGCATTAAAGGATGTTTCAGACTGAAATGGAACATGGGAAGGAAAGGTTAGTGACCTAAAGTTATATGCCTTTTGATCTTGCAAGAGAACAGCATACAATCTCTCTCTAAATGTAAAGCCTTTTCTGTGCGAGGAGCACAGCCTTTTGGTTAACAGATGGTTTCAGTTTTAGCAACAATGAGGGTATATGTCAGGTAGGCTGCTTGATTTTTGGGTTTGAATCACTTGACTACATCTTAAAGTCCTTTCCAATGCTAATGATTCTATGATTCTATGACTATTGTAACTTATAATAAAATGTACATGACAAACCAGAACAGACTGACATCAACTAAATGACTGTCTTGTTCAATGTGAATAAATCTAAATGCCTTTAAACTGATGTGGCCACTGAACTGTTTCAGCCACTGAATTCTACTTAATTACTTTGGCGTGAGGAAAATCAGACAAAATGTTCAGAGCAGAAGTGGATTTTGTTACTTATGTCTGTTTTCTTGGAATAGTAAAAATTCTGTTTTTCTCCTTTCCCACACTCCCCCATTACTGTGTTTAGACCAGGAGCTTACATTTATAGTGAAAGGATCCCATGAAGGAAGCCAAAAAATTTTGCTGGACTCTGAACCCAGCCTTAACTTCATCGTATTTCACTGCATCATAAATGACCAGACAAGACTGGATATCATATTACCAGAAGAGGTAAACGTTCCCCTCCTCTATGTTATCATTAACCTTAATGAAATCAGAAGAAGAAATTAAGTAACCAGTGAAATGAACTAGCCCTCTTAATAGAATAAGTTCTAGAGATGACAAACATTTCATGGCTGCATCCCTACCACTTTTTACACTATTTCAGATGGCAGATAAAAATGAAATGGAGAAATCTGGGATCCTCTCTTTCCCTCTGAATTCGCTCCCTTTGCAGAAGGAAATAACAGTAGAAGAGGTGAGTGCTGTGAACCTTTTGGAATAAATATTTTGTTGTTTAAATATTTTATTGTTCTAAAAATAAATTACCAGATTTGTTAATCTGTTAATTTTGTTAAATCACCGTGTAAAGTATCAGCAGCTATTTATTGATAGTGTTAAAAAAATTAACACTGTCCTATTCACTTTATAGGAAAGAGGTGTCAACAATAATTAGAATAATATGAAAATCATTGCAAACCTACATCCCAAGATCAGAATCAAGTGGTTTCAAGGAGCAGAACTGTCCATTATTCACATGTATTCAGAAATGTCTTTTGGGATATTGGGGTAATTCCAGAATGGCTAGTAGTAGCAGTAGTAGTAGTATTAGCAATAGTAGTAATAATAATAATAATATCCAGAATATAAACTTAATTCCCATCATGTCTTCAAAATTGTAGAGAGTGCTTTTGTTTGTAAATATATATATTTATTTTTTAATAATGTAACTTGTCTCATTCTTGTTGCTCCTTTTAAGTGTGAACATTATAAGCTGGTGTAACACACAAGCTTGTGGTACACTAACTGCCCCAAACAGAGGGTCTTGTTAGATAAGAGAATTTGATTCCAGAGCAGGGAGTGGGAATTTGGTGAATTGTACCAAAATAACATCTGCAGCCATATGAATTAGTATTTGAGAACTTTCTCTCTTACTGAATGAACATTGCCTGAACGTGAGGAAAGAAATGTTTTAAAACTTGGTAATAATTAGCTTTATTTTCTGGACTTCTAGGATCATTCTTTTCACTTGTGCTTGACAGCAAGAAAATGGTAAGATAGCTTCTTTTTTCCTATCACCCAGGATTACTGTAAACTAGTTATCTAGGTTTTTTTCTACGATAGGTGGAGAGGAGAACACATGCCCCGTGAGTGCTTTGCCCTGTACTCACGTGGTGCCTGAGGTAAGTACAAGTCTACTGTAGTTATAGGATCATGCAGCTCAATATGAGTTTATGAGCCTCGGTAGGTTTCTTCAGAGTAAATTAGTCTATTTTATGACTACTATTTTTAGACATCAGTAAAACTGCACTACTCACATATTAGTTTTGTTGCCCATTTATGCCAATAGCTAAATCTGCATTATGACTGAAATAAACTCTACCCTAACTTTGCAAAGTCACAAACCAAACATAGGGCAGCCTGGCTTCTGCCCCTTTCTCCTGCTTCACTGAGCAGAATGGGAGCTGAGACCTGGGTTGGCACCTCTATCAACTCACTCACAAGGACAGAATTGCAGAAGTGATAGGTAAAATCGAAGACAATGAAGTTTTATAGTGCAGCTAAAACCAGTCCATAGCATTCCTACTACTAGGTGATATACAGAAGGGAAGCAAGGTGGATTTTCAGAGCATGGAAGCAGTTTGTGTAGATGAAATTCAGAGCATAAGAAGAGCTACCTGTTCAATCCCAGCCCATAACAAAATACTCAAATGTAAATCTGATGGACAGATTTACAGAAGGAGCAAGAGAAATTTTAATCTGTAGCTAAAAAAGGTGTTTGTTTTATAAGGTCAATCAATTGATGTTATTCTACTTTCAAAATTACACTATGATGTACCAAATTTGCTGGAAACCCGAAGTTACTAACATTAACCCTTGAAACATTCAGGTTTGTAAAATGTTGATGAAAGTAATGTTCAGTATAGATCCTGCAGCCACCAGAGGGTGATGTGACTCAGCAGATTCGGTCAATATTGAGTGCTCTTTTCAGTAACATGTGCATTTATGTTGAAGGAACAAAACATTTGCTACCTTTTTATTGCTTTTGTAGTTTATTTTTCAGCATAATTTTTGGATTGTGCTTCACATTTCTGAAGGGAGAAAATTCAGTGTGGCTGCCTATGTGGAAAAAATAATGAATATTCTTACATATTTGCAGGATTAATCTTGTAAATGCTTATCTAGAAATCTGTTCAGCACACAGCTGAAAGGCTTTCACAGGACAGAGGCTGAGCAGGGGGTAATGCTTGCTCTGCAGTTCAAGCTTCATCACACAACTCATTAGACCTTTATTTTAAATACTGTTAACACTTGAGTTTTCCAGAATGTCACAGTGACATGGAATGGATACAGAAAAAATTATTACTGCAATTACCCCTTTTGGTGATCTTTCCATGGCTTGTGTGTCTTGTATTTTTGCCTATGTTCACAAGAAATCTAAAGCATCTTGGAAACTCCTCTTCATCCTCACTATTGCTCCTTGCTGGCAATAGAAATGCTCCTTTTTCTTCTGTTCCTTGTTCAATATACACTGTGTTTTACAGATGATTTGTGAAATTCACTGACTACCTGCCCTACAGGTCTTGAAAGCAGCTATAAATGATGTACATTGACTTGTTCCATTGTCTATTCCAGCTCTGGAGACCTGGATGTACGCTTGGGGTTTGGCCTGTGCATGGAAGAGCAGGACTTCCTACGGAAGAGGAAGAAATATGTTGCTGCTGCTCTGAAAAAGATTCTTAATTTAGAGGAGGACCTGAAGGAGCATGAGGCAAGCCAATACAGTCCCTGGTAGCAACTCCATAGGATTTGGGGCCTGGCCTACAAATCAAAACCACAAATAAAAGCAGCTTAATTAATCCTGATGTTCTTGGGGCAGGCTTGGCCACCTAGGGCAAGAGATGAATAAGAGAAGCAGTATCTGGTTCATGCAACGGAGCAAGGAAGGCAGGATAAATGCCTTTGTAGCCCCCAAACTTCTGAACAGGCCCTTAATTCAACCCGTTCCTGAAATTGCCCATGGGTCTCAGGAGGAAAATTTATAGTGAGCAAACATGGAACAACTAGGACTGTTGCCTGGGAAATAGCATGCCTAAGCTCAGTAACAAGGTGAGACAAGGTGCTAGTCTTAGCGTTTGTAAAGCATTTGCAGGGGAGAAAACAAAAATTTTCACACAGACATCTGGATAAAAATACGTTGAGTGGTTTCTGCAGCAGAAAAGGTGTTTTGTTGGGAAAACTGACTAGAATAAAACTGTTAAGATGAGAAAGAAGAGTGAATCTCACAGCATTGTTGAATTGTATAGATGAAATGATTGACTCAAATTGTAGCTTTATCACTGTAGCCATTGCTTCTGCCCTCATAATTCAGCCATAAGCTTTGTAAGTGCGTATGCATAGCTGGGTTGTTGAAAATTGTTGAAGACATCCCAATAGCAAAAAAATTGTATCTGAAAATGAAAATAAATAGTGCTGTGGATAGGATACAGATTTTAAAATAATCTTATTTTGTATTTCAGACCAGAGAATAATATAGGAAATCAGATTTTCAAGAATGCTGGAAATAAAATTTTTGCATAGCTCTCTGAGTTTTTTGACCCATAGAAAGTGGTTGAGGTGGTAATAGCAAAATGGCAAGACCAAAACTGTTTTTTAAAAAGGTTTATTTAGTCTGGATCTCTTATTCAAGTGTTTAACTTCAAAATTGCGAAGAAAAAAAAATGCCCTCTTTCTTTTTGACTTCTATTTGAACTGAAATAAAAAGGATTTCAATTCATAATGAAAAAGGTTAGAAAATACAAAAAACAAAATGTAACTTTTTGAAATTATTATGGTTTATTATTCTAATTGATAAAATTAGAAATTAATACTTGATAGGTATGAATAACCTTTTTCCATAGGGTATGTAAACATCCACACAACTCAAGATGCTAACGGAAGTAAAGGGTGTACTAGATTGGGAAAAGATTAAGAAAAGAGTTGTCTGTCTCTTCAATCACACTTGGACCTTGGAATGGGGGAAGACCTGTTGATAATTGTGCTTCAGGACATAAAGTAATTAGTGGCCTGAAGGCAGGAAGACTTTGGCTATTGTGGGGTCTGGCTGATTATAGGGTGCTGTGCATTCTTTTGAGACACTGGTCATTGTTAGAGGCAGAATCACGGATCCCTAATCTGCTCGGGCACGGTAAATCCTGTATTTTCTATGACATCTTCTAATAATACGCTTTGAGAAGAATTCCAGGATGATGAGGTTGATTTCCAATTATATATTAAGTAAACAGCCTCCCACCCACCCGACCTGAGTGGGTAAGACACAGGACTTCCTTCTCCCATCAGTTAGGTGGTGGCAACACAACCCTTTTGCAGCAATCACATCCTTTTTGCATGAAGTAATGTCACTGCTTGTACCAATGCCTGCAACCTGTTATCTGATTTCTGCAGTAAGAAGGGTTGCTGGTCACTAATACATGCAACCCTTCACTCCTTCTGCCTTGCTGTGTTGTACAGGTGCCAGTTGTGGCCATCACGACTACTGGCGGAGGGACCAGATCCCTGACAGCAATGTATGGCAGCCTGCTGGGTCTCCAGAAACTCAATCTGTTAGACTGCATCTCTTACATTGGTGGTTTATCAGGTACCACATGGTAAGAATGACCCAAACAAGGTTTATGTTTGCACTCTCTGATCAATACCTTTGACCATTTGTACAGCATCATCAGCTTATATGGCACTTAGTAAAGCAACAGTATTTCCATGTTCCCCACAATCTCCCGTGTCCACCCAGAGCAAAGAAACTAAACACACCGAATAAGAGATCGTCACATTCATCAGCTGCCTTTTTTACTACATTGACAGTTTATGCCTGATATTTTCATGTAAATGCTCTGTTCCCTATTCATATTTTATCAATTATATCTTAGACTAAATTCATCTTTAGACTGGAAATTGAAGAAAGATGAGAAGAAGAATTTATGCCTGCCATTTGCTGCTTATTCTCACTTCCATTTTGGATTTAGAGTGCATCTCCTTCCGGTAAAGATGTATTTGAGGCTAGTGGAATTAATACTGTCACAGACAGTCAAACAAATGATACCATGTTACTGACCCTGGAGAGACTGCAGCTGTGGTTGGTCAATATAAAGTGCTCTCTTCTCCCAGTGGGCATACAGCGAATGATATAAATACTAAACTATTTAATCAAATGGGTTCTAGGTAGGTCCACTCCTCTACACCTGGTTGGAAGTAGGGAGTTTTTTGCACTGAATTCTGTGTCAGTCTTTTTATGTAATTCCAAACCTTCATGGTGGGTTTGTCTAAGGATTTGCCAAAATTCTTTTAACTTCTCTGTGTGCATGTGGAAATCTGAGTGTGTGTGTTTGTGTAATGATTTCAAGGAGACACTAAAGATGGCCATACCAGGACATGTCCAGTTCTCTGGCTGGCAGAAGACATTAGAAGGTACTTCAGAACAAATGTAGGATGAGAGCAAACTGGTAATGACTGCTCCCCAGAATACTTCCCCCCTTCCAAGAAATGGATTTTCTGAGGACTTGTGGAGCCTTTGTATTTAATAGCCTCAGGTGCTATTATTTTTTTAAATCCCTTGAATTTCTCAGATCATTTTTGAGTCCACGTAAATGTTTATTATCAAAACCAGGAGTGCTTAGAGGTTTTGTTTGCTCTTGACGTAAGTATTTTAGGTGTGTTAAATTTTTAGTTGAAAACCCCATAAGAACTAAGAAACAGGCAAACAGGTTGCTCAAAGGTTCTCTGAAGCCAAACCACAGAATTACTACTCTTTTATTATTTTCTTCTAATGCTTCTTCAGGACAATGGCAAACTTGTATGAAGATGCTAATTGGTCACAAAAATATCTGGAGGATGCAATCAAGGAAGCTCGCAAGCAAGTAACCAAATCCAAGATCTGCTGTTTTAGTTTGGATTGTTTGAAATACTATTATAATGACCTAATGGAAAGGGCTAAAGAAGGACATAGCACATCTTTCATAGACCTTTGGGGGCTTGTCATTGAATCCATGCTACATGACAAGGTATTACTCTTTTTTTTTTTTTTTTTTTTTCCAGAAACCTGAAGAGCTTCTATAGCTATAAAGGAAAATAAATCCTGGAATGCCATTCAGTACTGCTAATGCAAATATAGTTTAGTGGTTGATTAAGTTCTGCGTACTCAGATCATTATTAAAATACTACACTATCTGTAAAGTGAGGCTGACTTTGAACTGATATAGTCATGGCACTGCAGGCGAAGGTGTTCTGTCTTCTTAAAGAAACTAAAATCCTGAGAAAAAATATATTTTGAAATGTAAACTAATTACTTTGGACATTAAATATTCTTACTAGAAGAAACACTTAAAAATATGAAATAACTGACTTCACTAGCATAAATGAAGATATGCCTTTGTAAAGATATAGAGATAGCATATGCAAAAGATTCAAATAGCAGAAAAAACATTCTCTAAATATGTTATTTAATTTTTAGAAAGTGTGATATAAATTTTGATACTTTAAAAATAGTATAACTCAAGTAGTTTCCTTCTGGATTATGTTTATTGAAGGAAGTTTAAAATTGTCATGTGCAATAGAGTGTATTTTTGTATCTGCTTGTGAGCCTCTTAAAATATGATCTATTCTGTTCACTAAAATTCAGCCAAGGAAATTCCCTTACCTTTCACTTAGCCACATATTTCTCCTTGGGAATGTTTTTTTTCCTTTGCTCAATTTACAGTCAACCTCTGCATATCTCAAAATCCAAGAATCCATATAGGGTGTAGCTTCTTTTGGGATACTTGCCAAGTCTGGAATATCCTAGGACAGATATTTCTGAACAATCCAGTGAGCTGAGAATAGGCAGGAAAGCCTAGATAAACCTGACAATTCACACTATGTTATTTCAAGTGCAAATTGTTTTTCACCTCATTCCATTAACCCTTTTTAATCAAAACCAGAAAGATGAGCATAGACTATCAGACCAACGGCAGGCAGTGGATAATGGCCAGAACCCGTTGCCCGTCTATGTGGCTATCAACCTCAAGTCCAGCTATAGTGCTCAGGCGTTCAGAGGTAATGGTTGTGATTTAGATTTCTTGCAACTTTATAATTTCAGGAATCTGAACTAAGACTGAATGCACATAAACAGCTTTAATAATATAATAGACCTTTCATTCTAACTGAAAAAACAAACCCTTTAAAAATGTCAAATAATAGTGACTAACACTTAAAAATAAAAAATCCAAACATATTAAGTCTTTAGAATTTGAATTCTCTACACTGTAAGAAGTGAAAATATAGTTATAATATGGAAGATGCCAAAGTCACAATTTATCCTGGTCACAAAAAATCAGGATAAATTGAAAACTTGAAACTAATTTGTATGATGGTTCCATGTGGTCTTATTTTGAACAATTAAAAGGGAAAACTTGGAATTTGGGGGTCCAGTGTCAGGAAAATCACTATTTCCTGTAATATTAATTTTCACAGTATTTGCTTAATATGAGCCACACCAAGTGAATGCTGGTGTCACTGGTGCCCTAAAGAGAACAAGTTATACATGAGCAATACATACTTTTGTATAAGATTAATTGCAGGGAATACTTATGGTTTCGTTCAAACCAGGGCTCTTCTGCCTGAGATTGCTGTATCACAGCCTGGGACCGCCCTGCCTTGATGTGAAAGGATCTTATGGCATTAGTACTGCAGGCAATATAGCTATAATTAAGCATAATAATCAGCATGTCATGAACTACCCAATGTCTGTCTCACCATTTGTTTCTACTCTCTAATACTCTTCTGTTTAGCAATAGTTGACATATTATTGCCTTTTCATGATCTCGCTGTTTGTTGCCATAGAGTGGCTGGAGTTTACTCCTTATGAAGTCAGTCTCTTGAAATATGGAGCGTCTATTCCTGCAGAACACTTTGGAAGCGAATTTTTTATGGGAAGGATGGTGAAGAGGCTCCCAGAGACTCGGATCTGCTACATGCAAGGTGACTATTGCCTAGAGGGAAAGGTGGCCTACTTGAGTGGTAGCTGGTATGAGTGATTACATGGTTTGTACATTAGCAAGGGCATGCTTAGGCAGTATGCCTACAAAGATACCCAGGCAGACAAAAAGGAAGTATCCAAGGGGAAAGACTCAGGGTACGTATCAATTAAAATTCATCCAAGACTACTCCAACAATCAGTTTCTATTCTCTCTTTCACATTACAGGCATGTGGAGTAGTATATTTTCCATAGATGCGATGTATGTCTGGAATTTGGCTACTGATTCAGAGGACTTCTGGTCTAGATGGACCAGAGACAGAGTAAAAGATATTGGTGAGATTTTGGAACATTTTTTTTTGACTACCAGTATATATTGCATGTTATATGTATTGCACCTTCTGTGCAGAGGTCTAATGCCTGAAGATATGCTGTTGAAGTCAGAGAAAGAAATGAGGAAAGCAAAGCAGAGATGTCAGCTAAGAAAATTTTCTGCCTCATTTAGAACTAAACTGTGCTACTTTGGCAAAGCCGTGCCTTTTTCTGAAGGACAAACAGGCACAAAAAGAGTCTCCAGAAGACATGAAAAATCATGTTGTATTAAGAGCACATCTTCAGGTTGTTAAGTCAGAATATTGTCCTCCTTGGCCACTAACACTGCCAGCAGAGAAAATGGCTCTTGTGGAGGGCTTTTTTCTCCCCTAAACTGCCTTTGGAGAAAGCTTACTCTTGCTGTTAGTTGCACAGGGAGCCTGGAGTGGCTGGCCTCCTAACTTAGCTAATATTTGCAGCTGGGTGATACTCACATGCATTCTGAAGGTGTCCTGCTCAACGGCCAGTGTTATCCTGTATGTCTGGGACTTGGGTCTCCCCTCCACCACAAACTGCAATAGAGGTGGGCATCATTTGAGGAAGCCTACAGTGAGAGGTGGTATTTACTTCCTGGCAGCTTGTTGCCTGCAGGTAGCTGTCATTCAATTCACTGCATAATGCTGAGTTTTATTTGGTAGCATAGACCTTAAAGGCTTATAGCAATGTTTGATTTACCTGTGGGGTGGGGGATGGTGACAACTGTGGTTATTAGTTACTCCATTTTTAAAAATGCTAATAATTTCTGAAAACTGTCCTAACTCAGAACTACTTTTTTCCTTCTTGCAGAGGAGGAACCCTTTCTGTCTATGAATCCCTATGATGTAGACACATGTCTATTCACTCCCTCAAGCACCCTCTCCTCGGCTTTGCGAGATGTCTTAACAGGACGCCCAACCATTGCACAGTATCCCAATTTTATCAGAGGCTTACAGATGCATAGCAAGTACTTGGAGAGTGATGGATTTTCTACATGGAAAGGCACAGTAACACAGCCTGGTTTTTAGTAAAATTTTGGAGAGGTTTAGATTTGGGAATTCCTTTAGGATTTCCAACAAGAAGAAAGAGACAAGACTGACTTCTGAAATCCTACTTCTCCCTTCCACAAATGGAAGACATGGAAGCCAGATTTGAACAGCATTTTATTTTTGGGGGTGGGATTGAAGAGTGAAATTGATTTTGGCTGTCTGGGCATTGTGTTCCAGTGGGCAGGGTGAGCTTAGCCAAAGCTGCTTGGAGTGTCCAGGAAAGAATGACAGAAAAAGCTGTAGTGTGTCACTCCTGTAAATCAGTGCTGCTAGGCAAAGAAAGGCAGGGAAAATGGGGGGAAGAAATTCTCCATTCTTCCCTCAGTACCTTTCTGCAGAGCAGTCAATTGTGGTTTTTTATTTGTTATAATGACAAATGTTTGTGTTGCAGACACAGTGATAGACTCCTTCCCAAATAAACTGATGGAAACAGCAGATGATGAGCTCTCCCTGGTTGATACTGGTTTTTTCATCAACACAAGCTACCCACCACTTTTGAGATCGAAGAGGGAGGTGGATGTCCTCTTGCATTTAAATTACAGTGGAGGGTCCCAGACACTGGTAAGATAAGCCATGGCATCTGGAATGTTTTTCCTTCATGGTCTTTTGGTCTCTAGCACTGATCAGTTAAACCAACTAGCTTTTTGTACCGCAGTCGGAATTATATGATTATTATCATCTGCTTTGTTATTTAGATTATTAGGTGATGTATTTCTCTGTAGCTAAGGAGGTTATTAGAAGACTGTATTGGATACAGGCACTTCAAAATCATCAAGATCTTCGCTGCAGTGGATCCAAGAGTTTTTAAAGAGCTAACTGAGCTCTGATACTGATTTTGGTTATCCTTGAACTGAGCAAGTTACAGAGGCAATGCAAAGTCCTCACAGTTTTTTAACATAATAAACGGGAAAACCTATGTGTTTCTGGGCCTCTTTATCTCATCGGTTTTAGGGAAATGTGTAGGCTGATGCTTGATCTGATTCATAAAGAAAAATAATATTAATGTTGCATATATAATGAGAATAATATAAAAATATAAAATAATCATAGGCTTAAAGTAAATAGAGCTGTTAAAAATGTTTTTCTTTCATGAGGTCATAAGGTACATTGATAAATGTATTTGCTAATAAGGAGTCGTTGTCAAACATCACAAACTGCAGAGGACAGAAAGATCGGGAAAGTGGTAAATAAGAAGTCAAGACGATACAGAATAATCTGAACTGATGTTTTCCTTCTCCATTCTTGCAGTTTCTTTGCCTTCTCCCTCTGAACCTGTTTCATTAGAATAATAAGATCAGTCCTGTGACTTTTGGCTCCACCTACAAGCTCAAAAAAAGTGATTGTTTTCTTGTTTTGCCTAAATCAATGCAGAAAATAAGATAAATTGCAGTGTCTAGCATAACTATGGCTGTTTCCATGTGAAAATTGATATCTTCCTAAAGGAAGATTTAAACCTTAGAATATTCATGTTAGCTGCTGGAGTTTAAAAAATCCTGGTCTCTTGATATTTTTGAGTTTTGATTCTTTGTGTTAAATTTATTTATTTTATTCATTCATCCAGCCTCTGGATCAGATTGCAAAGTACATCTCAGGGCAAGGAATTCCATTTCCCAAAATTGAGATAAGTGAAGAAGACAGGGAAAACTTGAAGGAGTGCTATGTGTTTGAAGATGCTGAAAGTCCAGAAGCTCCAACAGTGCTTTTTTTCCCTCTAGTGAATGACACCTTCAAGAAATACAAAGCTCCTGGTAAGTCACCTCTGGCTAGTAGTTTTAATTTAAAGTCACTTGCCTAGTGTATTCATTTCATGTCTAACGTTTCACTGTCATCCCTGACCTTCTTTCCAATGCTGGTACTACAAATCTCGTCACTGACAAAAACACTTCTGATCTGTGTCAGTATGTCTGAACTGAGAGAATTCCAGAAGCTCTCCTCATACATTTGAGATGAAAGTAGGCATATACTCCACAGGACTTACTAGAGATAGTACGAAAGTAAAACTCCCAAAATACAAGCAACATGAGTGGTAGGTCCTCAACATAAGCTCTTCTACTCTACAGACATGGACTTGTTATGCACCAGTGCTTGCAAACAAAGATGGAGACAAAACCTTCTGGATGTTTTGGTGGTAGTGCCTTCATCTGGGTTTTGTTAGCATATTTAAAAGTAAACTCCCAAATTGAGGACTGAAGGAACAGAGATCCTTGGTTTTAATATGAACTACCTCCTCTGAATGCCATAATTTCTTCTGAACATTCAGTGAGATGGTTGTTATTTCATCCAGTACAAGACTATCTTTCTTTCCTTTTGCTTATACTTTTCAAGTTTGGGTAACCAAGACTTTATGTTGTCCAAGGAGTGGTCTACAAGCACTGCTGCTGATAATAAATGTTGTTGTCATTCCCAGCTGTTTGGGTTTATATCATTTTTGGACACAGGCTTGATCTAGAGGCTGGATCCAGAGGCTGGAGAATATGGTGGTACAGATGTCCCTCTGGCAAATTGTATCTTTCTCTCCAAATCTCCCTTTTCTTTCTATAATGACTTAAATGGCTATTATAAGCCATTTACTGCAATAAAACCTTATTGTTGCATCTCCTGGTTTTGTCCCTCAGGTGTGGAAAGGAGTCCTGAAGAGATGGCTGAAGGCAAAGTTGATGTTTCCACCATCCTTTCCCCATTTACTACAAGGGAGGTGTGCTTCAGTGAAGAGAATTTTGACAAACTAGTGAAACTGACTGATTACAATGTCCTGAATAATGAGCAGCTGATTATTCAAGCCTTGCGCTTGGCAGTGGCACGAAGGAAACAACGGAATTATTAGTCACTGCCCACTAGCTTCAAATCTCCATGTGATATTTCTTGGGTTTTTTATTATCTGGTAAGATCGATATGTTTGATGCTTGCCAGTGATACCTGCAGTAGATATAACATCATCCTGAGGATGTGCTGGACTCCAATTCATCTTATTTACATGACAGTTCAGATGAGCAAATTGGAATTTACCAGTGCTTTAATCCAAAACAAACTTCGAAGCAATAGATTCATGTTTTGTTTTGTTGCCTTGCTACATTACCAGTTGATAAATACATATTCCTTATAAATTAAACCATCATTGTGTAAGACACTGAAATACGTAGAACATATAAATGCTTCTTTGATTCACATTTTAATGTTTTATTTCTGTCTGGCAGAACAGCAATCCATTGAACTGGAATTTCTCTGGTAGATAGCTAATCCATTGTGTTGGTCTTGCCTATCCTAATTATTGAAGGTTGCTGTTGCTGATTACAGTGTCTGTCAACTTATGAGTTTTTTATTTAACTGGCTTTCTTCATGAAATTTTGAAAGTATGTTTGTTAAGTTACTATCAGTGTCGTAAAAGTCTCTGCAGTTTTCACCATCAATAAAAAATACCTCTGAATTTAGTCATCTTTGTTTCAGATGGTCAAATGAGTCCTCTGAGCTGCTACTCACAGAAACATCTATACTCAGCCTAAGTAGCTGTCATGTTGCCCAGCTTTCAAATTCTCTTGGAGCTGTTGCTGACTGTCCTGTCCCACTCATCTTTCCCTGCCTTGGCTGTTGCTGGAAGATGGCCTTGCAGTTTCTCCCAGTGTTTCATAAGATGGGAAATAGTACATGACAAATGAACAGACTGGTCACAGCAGCTCAGAAAATGCTTAGGATTATTTTCCTTTTGATAATAAAAGGCTCTGACTTATGCAACGAACTTCAGAATTAGTCACCAGGAAAGATCTGGTGTTAAGATCAGGAGTATCTTGATTATGCTCAGAAATGACAAGTTTGTTTCTATGGAATAAAGTTCTAGGAAATGAATGGGAGAAAAAGAGTCTCTCCTATGGAAAAAACAGCTGGTGGTGCATCTTAGACCAATTCAGATGGTGGAAGAGGACGAGTGGGCCATGTTTTTCACCTATGAGCATGTTCATTTTGTTCATGTACCTGAAACACTTGAAAGGGCACATGTAATCATTTTTTCAAGTGCAGTATTGCACGTTTAAAGCTAGATTGTTAGCCCTCCATATGTGAGGCAGCTGTAACTGTGCTTTAGGACATCAGCTCATGGGATCCCTCCAGGTCTTTTCCAGAGATATCTCTGTTGTTACTCTCATGGTTCCTAAGACATTTTTGCTGCGAATGAAACAAGGTGGGATGGAAGAAGTTTTGGTTTGTTTTACAAGGGAAACTTACTCAACAACTGGACAGAAAACAGCCAGGTAGGTACATGATACAGCCTAAGCCTGATTAACTCTGCTTTTCATCGGGGCTAATTAGCCCATCTTCTACCCATGACTAATTACTGACATACGTGTGCTGCATCCCAAGTCAGCTTTGGGTTATCTCTCCATTGTGTCCTGTTGGCTGATGCAAAACGTGCCTTTCCCTCTCTGAGGGGGTTCCTCCTACTCTCAAGATCATTCTGCAGCTCTTTGCTGCATCATCCCCAATATTTCCATTTCCTTTTTTTGAATCAGGGCACCAATAGTGGTTTTTAGGGTTTTTTTAAGACTTTCAAGATCATTGATAAAACCATGCAATATGCTTATAACTGAGCTGTTTGCAGTCTTTGTAGCAATATTTTCTTTGGAGTTAATTTCCTTTGACTACTGCTTTTTGTGATCTGTTAGTGATCCATTCTTAATGTGTTTAAAGTTTGTCTGGGTGACATTTGTTGCATCTAGTTCTTATGTTAGAGTGTCTTCAAATGCCAAATGTTTTATGCAATTCAAACTATATCATGCCTGTGAAACCTTTATCAATCAGGTTTCTACTCATTGCAAAGTTAAATGAGATTATTTTGAATTATTATTTTAACAGTTATTATTATTTTAACAGTTTTCCTGTTAAATTTCATAACAGCAAGGATTATTAATTTTTTTTTTTTTTTTTAACCAGAAAAACCCTCCTATTTTTTCCTTGTGTACTCAGTTCATGTACTCCCTCACTGAAACAGTGCCCGCCTCACATGATGTGCAGTGCTCTGCACAGTGAAGCCTTATAAATGTGAGGACATGAAGAATACGTGAGAACATAAAGAATAATTTACATGAATTTCAACATGAATTTCAACATAAATTTCACCCTCCCAAATGTATCTTCTTGGAGATCATTCATTGAAGCACCTTAATTCAGATACAAAAAATGACAAATCTTTTTAAAAAGTGAGTGAGCCTTTAAACCTTTGCCTTTACAAGGGAAAGCCATATTTTCAACAAGTGATTCTGTGATTTAGGTATTGTTTTATGCAGTGTATGTCACTGCAATAGCTGCTGGGCTGAAAGCTTCCTGCCTGCATTGAGCAAAATGAAGGTGAGATGGGGATTAAAAAACAATCTTTCAGATGTGCCTTTAAACAAAGATCCGTTTCCTATGGGCAATAATAGGCTACAGAAAGTCTTTTGTACGCAACTCAGTTTGTTTGGATGTCCTTTGCTAAAGAAATCTTTGTTGTTCACTCCTGGGCAGCCAGATGGACCTTGGCTGGCATCAGCCACCTCCATACAGGGAGCTGGAGTTTGACAGCCCTCCACTGTGCAATGCCACTGTGGCCTCCTCAGGAAGTGTTGGGGATGCTTAAAAGTATAAAATATTTTCTCAGTGCCCATAACTGTAAAGGGAAATCCCTTTCAGGTCTTGATGTTCTCCCCACTGCAGCTGCAAAGACCATGTTTCTGCAGTGCAGAAACCTGGGTGTCTGTGCCTTGGTGCAGGTGCGCAGCACACACTCACCTCCCGGGCAGGAGGAGGAGTTGGGATTGCTCAAGCAGTGGTGTTGGGGTGAGGCAGCTCTGAGTCAGGCACTAACACATCTACCTGCTACTCCTGGCAGCTTAAAGCAAGAAGCTGCCTGGCTGAGACTCCTCTGAACCCATCCACTGCACGTTTCACACCTGGTTCAGACGTAGAAAAGACCACCATGGGGTTGTTCTTCAGTAAAAACCAGGTAAGGAAAGGAAAAAGGAGGCTCTGTGATGAGTTGTGTCAGCCCCTTGATGGCAGGGGATACCTGCTGAGGGATGTGGTGTTCTGCCTCCTGTACTTTCAGCTCTGAGATTTCTTCTTCAGCAGCAAGGCTGAGAGCAAAGTGGGGCTTCTGCCTGGGTTTTGTGCCTGCTTTGTGTTTTGGCCTTGAGGAATGAAAGGATTTTAATGCTGCAGTAATTGAATTACTTTGAAAATTCCTAATTAAAAAAAAAAAAAAAAAAAAAGATATATCTTTTTATACATTGCTGTTTTCCTTCACTCCCATCCAACTGGGCTAGGCAAAACAACCTACTGAGGGAATATAAGGACATGTCACTAATGTCAGTGAGTTCATTGGGAAAGCCAGGAAACTAATATTATGTGATTTATTAAATAGAGCTCTTTTAAAATTTGTGGGTGATTTGGGGCATAAGGGAATGAATGGTGTCACATTGTTATATACGGACCTATGTGCTTGTTGCAGTGATATTCCCTGCTCTATAGGCAGAGTGATTGAACTGTTGCATCATTGCGTAGTTTTGCTCTTTCTCTTTTGCTCCTCTCGGTTGTTGGTAGGGTGGTTTGTTCTTTGTTTTTTGTTTGTTTGTTGGTTTTGTTGGTTTGGGTGTTGTTTGGGTTTTTTTTAATTTATTTTTTTTAATTTATTTAGAGCATTAAATGTTCAGATTTTCCTCCTTTTATTCCTTTAAAAAAGACAATTATCTAGGGAACAAAGCACCTCAGCTTTATACCCCGTACTTTTGATTAAACACTGTGTTTGTCCGATCCTTGCATAGGATGGGAGAGAATGACAAAATCAAGCCAGTTTCCTGGCAGGTTTGATAACCACTTATAGGTAGGTGGTTTCCCAAGATTTCCATTGATACTTCCTTGTGACTTTTGCAAAAGGGGAGATTGGATGAGCTGAATTACTCAGAGAGAAATAGTTACAGAGTTCTTGCTTTCATTTCCCCCTACCGAGAAGTTTGGGTTAGGTCTCTGGAAGACACTCTTTAGGTCCTCATTGTCTGGGAGCCAGCACTGCTCTACGTCAAACATAACAATGTAGTGATATAGCTATAAAACAGCTGACAAGCAGCATCGTTACACCATGATATCGTTACTAATTCCTGCCCTGCTAGATTGTCTGCTATTTGTTGTGAAATACAGTGAATATATTTAACATCCTTTGAGTTCTCACAGACTGAGATGTGTGTGTGTTTCACCTGTATTAATAACACTGCAAGGCTCACTATCATACATTTCTTGTTGGGTTGCAAGAGTCAGACACCTCAGGTCAAGGTTTACCACAAGTTTCTTCAGAATGGAAAATGGAGGACATCAGATGTTTGTGGTGGAATGTACATTTTGGCTCTCCGGCCACACCTGGCTGCAAACCTAGGATGAAGGGGAAGAAAATGCAAAAGAAAGAACTTAATTCAGAAATGTCTTGGATTGTTGGAACTGTAACACTTAATTCAATGCTATCTCTGACTGTACTTCTGTTCTTTCTCCCTTCATGCTCATCCCACACCTTTTGTATGCTGTTCAACAGACAGAATCCTCTCCATGCAACTTGCTCACTGTAAAAATCATACGGATGAAAAATGTCAGGAAAGCAGATTTGTGTGAGTATCTTTGCTATAACCCTGGAGCATCAACATGCTTGTAAAACTATTTGGAATATAACCAAGTGTCACAAACACTGACGAGTATGTATAAAAGAAGAGAGACAAGATGCATAGCTGCAGTATGCTGAAGATGAGATAGTATAGGTGGAAGATATTATTTTATCTTTGCCAGTGAAAATTTGAAGTCTAGCCACGAGTTGTAGTTCAGATGTTTGCACAGAATGCATAAAATGTTGAATATGAATCTTCAAAGAAAGGTATTTTTATCCACAGAGAAGGCTATAAGAAGTTTAGATGGGGCACTTCTTTCTATGGTTCCTTCTTACAGTAATGTCCACCCTGTGCATCCCTGGGCCTTTTGCAGAGTGTTTTATGTGAGCTCAGGACTGCTTACTTGACATAGCTCGTGGACTGTCAAATTTGATTCAGACATGGGAGCAGCCATGTTTCAAAACTTAGCTGGGAGCTCATGGTGTCAGCTTTTTCTGTTCTTTATTGCTTTTAGAAAATGTCCAGGAATGAGAGTTATGTACAAGTTTATTAGTGTTCCACAAATATCTGAACTGCAAAGCACTAGAGAAAAATCTGTGAATGACAGTCACCTCCAGTCTAAGGAGATGGCTGTTTGTCTTACGTTCATTCATTTATACAAATAAGAAGGTCTGGATCTAGCGATTTTATCTAGGAACCAGACCAAAATGAATTTCTTCAGTTAAAATGATGTAAGACAAGACATTTGTTTGGGCCTTTCCAAAGTGATTTGTTTTGAGTTCTGCTATAGTTTCTTTAGATAACAAAGGTATGTGAGGAGTTTCTTACTCCAATTTTTATTGAAGAGAAGTAAGATGGTTTGTTGTTGCTGAACGTATGGGGAAGAAAGATCTGTATGAACCTTCCTACTGGACTACATTTAAAGCACAGAAAAGAGATTTGAAGCTCAGTTATAGGCTGGAAAGAAATCTCTTGCTATGGCTAAAACCTAATTGAAGGTACAGACGCACACTGAACTGAAAGAAAAAGGTGTGGCAAGCTACATCCTTTAGATACCTCCCCACAAAACTGTGTTTTATTAAAGCATTGGCCTGATAATAAGCATACCAAACTTCCTCTCCAGTTTTTTCTTGTCTAGATTAATGCTTTCTATTTATATCATGTCTTGAAACTGTTTACATTCTGAAGGGTGTTTCCTATGTTTTGATGGTGTTCTTCTCTATACTAGAAAGTTTCTATGGCAAGGGACACATACTGAAATGCTCAGGCATTTCTGCTTTGTAGTCCAAGACACATCCCACTAGCCTGTAAAGCTGCTTTAAGGAGCAGTTTGAATAACGAAGGTGCTTTTGGAGCATGGCAGTTGGTCCTGAGCAGTAGTAAAACCACAGCACCAGCTTTCAAGACTGGGGCTCTTTTGTCTTACTCTGTAAAGCATATTCTGGATGTTGACAGAACAGCAGACATCTGAACTGCCAACATCGCCAAGCTGTTTGAAACAGCAGTATCAGTCAAAATATTGAGGGGAAAATAACTGTACAAAAACCCCAAAACTAACAGTTCCAAAAAGTGAATGCTTTGCTTGTTGGGTACCTTCATCATGGAGGAAAAGAAAACCATAGAATCATAGAATCATACTGCCTTGCTTATGCTTGATTGCTGGATCTGTTTTTGAATGACAGATTCTTAATTCCAGTAACATTTGATTTTGCTGAGTCAAAAATTTGCCATTGCGTTTATCAGAAAGATCTGCTTTTAAACCATTTCAGGACTTAGTTTTCTATGCAGCCAGACTTGTAAAAGTCACATATTTCGATGAGATACTCTTGATCATAAAAAAACAATCCTACATTTCAAATATTTTAATAAATTAATTTTACCTCTGTCTAAACTCACTGGCAATGTGAAAGTCCAAATTATATGTTGTTAACTATATTAGACTTTCAATGAGAGGCAGAAAAATGTGAAACGATAAAGAATGTGCCACTTGTACAAAATTTTGCTGGTTTGTGTGTAAAACTGGGAGAATATTGGTGAGCTGTTTCAGTCCTATTAATAGTTCCCTTGAGATTAGCTTGACACAGTCTTAGGAAACCCAGTAGCATGTGCACCTCGGTGACCAGTGATGTAATCTTCCTTACAATACCATTTTCCTAACACTGATTATTTTTTTTTCTCATCATTCCTTTTCACAGCTGTTTTTGTCATTTTTCTTTTCCTGCAAACTTTTCTAGATAGAGCAAGTTGGGAAGTGTCACCTATTTCTCATGCATCTTACAGTTTTTTAACAATTTAAATCAGCTCATTCTGTCTGTTGTCAATTGTGCCCATCCTTTTGTTTCCCAAGTCAGTCCCATTTTGTTATTTTCTCCTGTCATGATAACTTCTTGCACTAGGTTTCTGTTGAGTTTTTGGTTCATTTTGTTTAATATTTACCTAGTGTTTAGATTTCTCAACCTGCTGCTGCAAGTTAACTTCATTATTGGCCTATCTGCTTAATTTTCCAGGTAATGGAAATGGGAAATTTGATCCCTAACAATAGACTCTCAAAGCTTCACTAACATCTCCCATGGAATACATAGTAGAGCACCTTGAATGGAAGTTCAGTGCATAAGATAGTATTTTTACCTAAGAAAATTTTCATTCTGCTTTTCAAATCCTGAATCTTTTTAACGCACCCTTGCACTGTACTGTCTCTTCTTCCCACCGACCCATCAGTGTGTAAATTATAACAATAATTTCCATTTGTGCACTGATGCATAGCTGATAGCATTGATACCACCTTTGAAACTAGCACCTTGTTTGTGTTCTTCACATTCTCCTTTCCCACTGAGCACACCTACATCCCCATCAGGCTCACTGGGGCTCTTGATATTCTGGACCTCTGAACACTTGCCAGTTCCCAGATTTGGGTGTGTATCCCACCTGCAACCTGACTCCCTGATGGGGTGAGACTTGGACGTGCACCAGTACAATCCACCCTTAAGAACATGGCTTTCTCTGCAGAATATTACAGATTTCAAGCTCAGCCTCTCACAGTGCTTGAGCAATCACTATAGCTCTAGAACAAAAGTATATGTCTTTTTGCAGCATGTGGTTCAGCTTGGGAAATCACCATAGTCTATTAGGTGTACAGCAGCACAGTGAGCAGAACATGTGTGTTTGAAGTTGACTGCCACATCTGAGGAG
>JAVHNF010056609.1:0-10599 GCA_034783455.1 Micropsitta finschii
TGTTGCTGGGCCTGAAACCTCCCTGTGCGCAGGCATAACTGGTGTTTTGCTCTGTGCACAGAAGAAGCACAGCACCAGCTTTCTGTCCTGCCTCCTCAGATGTGGCAGTCAACTTCAAACACACATGTTCTGCTCCCTGTGTCTGTGATCTTCAGCTCAATCCTACAGCATAGCTTAGTTTTGGCCTCTTACAATTCCTAACGCTTCCTCCCTTTTAGTCCCATTGCTCCCTGGTCCCTGGCTGCCTTCAAGGGGATGTGCCCAAAACCCACCTGATATTCAGATGAAACCTTTCCACTGGCTTTATTCACACAATTTACCCTTAAAGTATCCACTGATAATTACATCCTATTTATCAAAGATCTCCTGACAGCAAGATCAAAATTACTTTCAGTTTCCTGCTACGGTTGAACATAAACACTTAAAGTAGGTATTCTGAGGTCAGATGAGCTGGTGAACATTAATGCATTAGCCTTCCACTTCTGGATATTTGCCATCACTCCTGCCTAGTTGTTCACATGAAACTATGTCTGCTCTGCACATTTTGTTAATAAATATTTATTCATCTGTTTTCACCAAAATCAAAGCACCTTTCAACCTGAGCAAGCATTCAAAACGACTCAGTTCATAATAGGACCAAAGTTTGATTTCAGAGGAACAGTCATTTCCAAATGTCCAAAATTTTAAAAAAATATTCCTAATAGTGCAAGAAAACCAGGACAGTCCAACAGCCATTTCAGCTGTTGCTGGTTCAAGAGTAGTTAGCAGAAAATGTTGGTCTTCATGGTTAGGATGTATGTCCAGGCTGTAAAATTTGGATTTAGAAGATCATGGAGCAATTTAGTTGGAGGGACCCTCTAACGTTTCACCTTACCAGGGCACACAGCTCCCATATAATATCAAATTAATATCCCATGGGATATTAATGAATGTAGCTATGTGTTAGAGAACTGCATGTCAGAGATTATGATTTCAATATAGTTCCTCAACATGGGTATATGCAATTAAGTTCACATAAGAATCAAAATTTTTGGTGGATTTAAGGATTTTCTCCCAAACTGAGATCCAGAGGAATTGGTTTGACTTAAAATATGCTTGAGTGACTATGAACATACGACAAAGGCGATGCACCCTGCAGGCCACACTACCAGTGAAACAGAAGAGGTAGCTGAGGATACTGTTCTAGTTTTTCATAACTCTAATGTAACTTTTTTCTGTCTTTCAAAAAATGCTACATTTTAGCTTGGTTTCTGAAAGACTTCAGAAGAGCTTACATGGTTGGCAACTACCTTAGTTTTAGTGAAGCGAATAACATTTGCTAGTACACCTGATATCTGTGCCCCCATTTTATTTAAATCTGATAAATCTGACAGACTATTTTCATTTTCCACTGTAACAACTATAAAGAGAAAGCTATGATCCTGGAAATGTTTCTGTCTTATGAAATTAGAGAAATTATTTTTGCTTACATCCCAAATACAGCCAAGTTGTTCACATCTTTCTTGTGTTGGATTGGGACTGGGATAACAGTCAAACCTTTCATTGACACTCAGTTGTTGAGTCCATTGTACCGTGTAAGATTTTCCTAGTTCAAGCTGAAGTCCTGTTATATGAGCAACCTGTAAATATTAAACAATAAGCAGTTAAATCCCACATCACATCCATTTGCCCTTCAGTCAGCAGAGAACATATTTTGCTACATGTCAATTCACAAAAAACCCTTGTTCTGTAACATTTGATGTAGCTTCACTTTTACAAACACACACAACTGATTTGCTTGCAGATAAAATCTAAAAAATTAAGAATAAAATCCCCAAACAAACAAACAAAAAAAAATCCCACAGCTTCGTTGGCATAAAGCAGGAATAAAGCTGTAATTGCATGGCTCCTTCATTTTTAGAAATACAAATGCAAGAGGTAAGAAAAAAATAGATTTATTTTGATTCAGCAACTGAGATAACAGGTAATTCAGGTGCTTGCAATAATTAAGGAGGTTGTACAATGCAAATTCAAAGCAATGCTGGAACCATCCTTAGCGTGGGAAAGCACTTGCATGAAAGCTTCCCACTAGCAACAGCACACCTGCTTTGTACATGAATCCACTGTGTTGCTCTTTTCCGGATTCACCTTGTGAAAAATTCTTCATGAAGTGATAAAGGAGGTTTAAACAGTGTAATTTTGTTTTAAAAATCAATGCAAAAATATTCATTTAAGACATAAGTATTTGTAACCATCCTTCAATATAACATGAAATCATAAAAGCTACTCCTCCTCTTAGATGTCAAACGTTGCTGCGTGAATAACTGCATAACAAAACTTTCTGTTGCACAGAGGGTCTGAGAGAAAAATGTAAAAGCACTTTCTCTGCAGCTGAGTTGAATGCAGACGTACTTTTATTCTGTAACAAAACAGATGTCATATTTCATTGAAATGGCATGACTGAGTGCTGTCCTCTGCAGTATATAAAATAAAGTGATGCAATTTCATAGATGTTTGCTTTCTGTTTTCCTGTTTTTGTGTTACCTTTTCTGAAGGATAATAGGTGATATCATGTGGAGAATTTTCCACAACATTGTTCTGAGATACAGTAACTGCTGTTATTTCCTGAAGGGATCCCAATATCTTGATTTCTTCAAACATCAAGTTGTTTGGATCAGCATAATTACTGTTTATAGCAGTCATAGTTAGAACATTCTGAAAAAAAAAAAAAAGTGAGCACATTTTTATTAAAAAAAAATCCTGTCAAAATACTCCATGATTTAGCAATTTTTTCGAAATTCTTTTGTTGCAGCACTAAGTAAGCCAGCAGTTTTTCCCTAACATATTAATTATTACCCTGCTTATTATCACAATAATGCTTCTCACCATGCATAAAATATGCTTCACAGCTGTGTTCCAGATTCCCTTTTTTGCTTGCTTCAGAAATAAGAAAAGGCTGGCAGGTGTCTGTTACAGGCAGCTAACCTCTACTCTACTGTGATCTTGTGGGGCTCTAATAAGTGAAGGTTCATATTCACTTTTGCTGATATAAAAATACCAGTTCCAAGCCAGTTCCATTCCTTATTATAAGTCCAAACAATGGATCTGTACCATGGCTGGCACACATGCCAGTATGTAACGTCCTTATTACTCTCCACATGAAAGTTTGTTAATTTTTAATTCAAAATCATTACAGCCAACTAATGTTTGTGTTATAAGAGTCTCAAATTCCAACAGTAACTGAGGTTTCCTATTTACCAATGATTATAGGATTAAAAAAACCCCACTAATGACATGTGCTTCACTCCCATTTCTCATGCATTCTTTCTCAGTTGCTGCTCTGGTGTTTCACCATGGCAAAGGAAAGAATACCTTTAGCAGAAATTATTGCTATTATTATACTAAAAATATGTTATCGTATTACTTGGAGTCCTTGTCATATGGTATCTAGGGTCAATATTGAATAGAAGTTGGACTTCACTCTGCCATAAATTAACCCTGCCAAGGACATTTCAATTTAAAAATAACAGAACCCTAAAACATAGCCTTGAAGTAGATTCTGTGGGTACAGACAAGGCGTACGTCTCCCTCACTCTTTGGAAACATTCAGCTATATTTTTTACCATATTCAAAGATTTTTTTCGGTATTTTGAGAATCACAAAGATTACATTTACCACCTTCTGGCCTCTGTTTTAACTGCCACTGATGCTTTATATTCCTCTCATTCGATAAATGTTGCTACTCAATTTATTATTATTAACTAGAATTTCTGTAGATTCTTATGTTAATTAGGATAATTAAAACCAGCAGATTTTAATTCCAGTTAAAATGACAGTGTTTTGATCATGACTTCTCTTTGATTTTGACAAATATTTTTCTTCTTAGTAAATCTTACAGTACAACGGGGAAGGAGGACGGTCCTTGTAGGTACTGCTGCTAACATTGAAAATTATTGTAAGATCTTTTAAAATGGGGACTTGGGGTTCGAGTCTTGGAACTCAGTTTAGTAGGCCAGGTCTACTGTGGGCTGGTAGATCTGATCTGACAAAGAAGAGCGGTTTTGGTAGGAGGCTTGCCAGCCTCGTCAAGGATGCTTTAAACTAGATGTCTTGGGGGAGGGAAGCATCATTCCATCCCAACACACCCAGTCAGTTGCCATCACCTGTGATAAATGCTCAGAGCAATGTAGAGATATTCCAGTTGCTCCAGCCAATGAGCTGGCTTCATTTGGAGCTTGGCTTAGATGCCTCTATACAAATATCTGTAGCATGGGGAACAAACAAGAGGAATTAGAGATGTGTACACATCTACAGGGGTATGATATAATAGGTATCACAGAAACATGGTGGGATGGCTCTTATGACTGGAGTGTTGGAATGAAAGGTTACAGGCTCTTTAGAAAAGACAGACCTGGCAGAAGGGGTGGGGGAACTGCTATTTATGTTAGAGATAGGCTGGAGAGTATGGAACTCTGGGAACAGGTGAGCAGTCAATAGAGACTTTGTGGGTCAGGGTTAAAGGGAGAAAAGCGACGGGAGACATTATTGTGGGGATCTTTTACAGACCACCTGATCAAGAGGAACCTGTGGATGAAGCACTCTATAGGCAGTTAGGAAAAGCCTCACGCTCAGAGGCTCTGGTTCTCATGGGGGTCTTCAACCATCCAAATATCTGTTGGAGGGATAGTACGGCCGAGCACAAGCAATCCAAGAGGTCCCTGAATTGTGTGGAAGACACCTTCCTTCTGCAAGTAATAGAGGAGCTGAGAAGGAAAGGTGCCATGCTTGACCTTGTGCTCAATAACAGGGAAGGGCTGGTTGGAAATGTGATGCTCCAGGGCAGCCTTGTTTGCAGTGATCATGAGATGGTCGAAATGTCTAATATTCTGCATGTCCCAAAAATTCACTGAAACCGGCTTTTCTGAAATGCACTGAGGTTTATTTATTTTACTGTTACACCTTTTTATCTTGTCTTAAACGTAGATGAATGGCTCAAAGCTAATCCTTTAATATACCCTAAACAGTGCTTGTCGTGCAAAAATGACAATAATAATGGTAATAATCTCTACCACAAAACTATAGGGGGGGGAAATAATGCACACCCAGGGAAAAGAAATCCAAATGTTGAGTCAATCTGGCATTTTTTCCACCATGTATGTAAGGGAAAATACTGTCATTGCAAACAAATTGTAAACAGTTTCCCTGAAGAGAGTGCAACCAGTAAGTGTTGGTCAGGAAATAAACTCATAAGATGTTTTATTGCTTTGTTTCTTAAGAGAAGTGAGTACAATAATAGCTTTGTTATTTTAGGCCTTGACAAAGGAGTACATAGAGCTGTCCCCCATACCTATAGCAGCCACCCAAGGCCTTCGATATTTATGGCAGCAATAACCAGCCAAATCACAGCTCTATTTCTTAAGAGCATCCACAAAATTAAAAATAAAGAAATAGAGGCTTGAGTATTTTTTGGGGTGATATGATTGGTAAAGTGAAAATGACAAACTAGAGATCCACAGGCTGAATGCATACTGTAGAGAACAAGGTAGCTATGCAATTAGGAAATGGGAATGCACTTTTGAATGCCAAGACCTGCCTGCTTTCACAGAAGCTGAGTTGGAGCCCTGGGCCCTGCACAAGTGAAACAAATAAATTGTGACAAAGGATAAAGGTAGCTTTTATTAAATGGAGAAAAAACTAGAGAACTGGACCACTTAAGTTTCTAGAAGAAAGTGATTAGTTACATCAGAAGATGTTAGTCTTCTGTTAGTTGTACCTGAAGTAAGAATGTCCGAATTCAGATACTGCTGTAGATTTACAGCAGTGAGGTTAATTTCTATGGGACAATCTCTGTCATCTTCTGAATACCTCCTAAATATCTCTCACAAAAAAAAACGCATGCATAGGCAGACACCTGGTGTATAAAATCCCTCCATGAATTACTGCCTGCAGGACCTCTAACTAATTTTCAGGATTATAAATTAAACACACATAATATTACATGTCATTATTTGTCATTAGCAAAAGTATAAGCATTACTTATTTTTACCTCAAGGGTAGTATGACTCCAACTTCATTTTTATCTGTACATTCTTATTGTTGCCAATTTCCTATTTTTTAAACTACGTTTTTTTCAATGTATCTAAAGGAAATTCTGGGCTTTTGCCACTGAAGGTAGTCTATGGATACAGCATTGATACATGAATCAGGAGATCGGGTCTACTTGAAGCGCAGCACTATGAACGGGCATACACCATAAACCGAAGTCCTTAGCTCTGAATGCTATGGTTTGTTGCAAATAAAACAATAACTTTCGTGACATACAAGTCCTTCAATTATTTTATACAAGCCTGAGCATTTTGTAAAACTTCTTCAAAAAAATCATTTCAGAAGAACCCTTTGAACTGTTTGCTGTTTTCTAAAAAGTGTGTAATAAAAGACAAAACTTGCAAGAGCAGCCTAAAGTGTTTAGGTTTAGACACTTCATTTTCCAAAATTTCCTTCATCTCAAGATTAAAATGAAGTATATGTCTATGGATATATAATACAAAAGCTTTTTTCCATTGCTTGAGAATGACCTCTGCTTTCCTTAGACATGCATGCATTCCACGAATAAATTTGACGTCATATTGAAGCCTCATGTTGTTTGTTCGGTTTTAATTTTACCTTCAGCTGAATTAAGCAGTGACCTTAATCTCAGAGTAAGAAAAAAGGAATGTTTGTTGGAAATTGTTTGAAAGAAAAATATGAAAGGTGAGGTAAGTGCTGTCATCACCAGTTCAACATGATAACTGCCTTCTCCAAGTGATAGAGGAGCCAGTGCAGACAGGTGCGATGCTGGACCTTGTTATCACCAACAGGGAGGGTCGGGAGGGAAAGCAAAGCTCAAGGGCAGCCTTGGCTGCACAGACATCAAATAGAGGACTTTAAGATCCTTAAAGCAGTGAGGAGGGTGCACAGCATGCTCGGTACCCTGGAATTCCAGAGGGCAGACTTTATCCTCCTCCGGGATCTGCTTGGTAGAGTAACATGGGATAAAACCCTGGAGGGAAGAGAGACCAAGAAAAGATGGGTAATGTTCAAGGATCACCTCCAAGCTGGTGATGTTCAGCCTGGAGAATAAAAGTCTCCAGGGAGACCCCAGAGCAGCCTTCCAGTACCTAAGGGCCCACAGGAAACCTGGAGAGGGACTTTTGGTAAGTGATAGGATAAAGGACAATGGCTTTAAACTAGAAGAGGGTAGATTAAGATATTAGGAAGAAATTTTTCTCTATGAGGGTGGCGAAAAACTGTAAGAGGTTGGCCCAAGAGGCTGTGGCTGCTGAAGTGTTCAAGACCAGGATGGATGTGGCTTTCAGGAATGATTCTGAGATTCTGTGATCCTGGTCTAGTAGGTGTTCCTGCCCATAGAAGGTGGTTGGAACTAGAAGATCCTTAAGGTTCCCCCAGCCCAAACCATTCAATGGGTCTACGATCACAAGAAAAGATGTTGGCAGGCCTTGTGTATTTAGAGTCCAAGGAGGAAACAAGTTCTCTGGCTTCTTTGCTAAAGGAGAGGTTTGCAACATGAAGAATACATCCTATACAAGCTTACTCACATGCTTATACACCACTATGCTTTGGAAAACACATGGCATAAAACAAAGTTGGCTTTGGCACCATAATATGGAGGTAACAAAATTTCTACTCTTTTCATAAGCAACTGAAATAATTCCAGAAGGCGAATAAAAACTAGTGCTAGTTTTTAATCTTCTAATGATTCGTAGCATCAAACATGAATTATTTGCATTCCTGCACCCAATGAAACCAATCTCTGTGTATGCCAGAATATGGCTTGACAGCATGGCTCAACAGTCAGCGTGCTAATGAAGCAAACATTTATGTATTTAAGGCCATAGTGAAACCTAAACAAGTGAAAACTAACTCAATAACAATTACAGCTCCCCTATTAAAAGTGGTGAAAAAGTAATGCTCAAGCATTGAGAGGATGCTTCAATATTCACAATGTCTTACTCTTGCTCCATGAAATCAGCAGGAGGATTGAAACTTGTACGCATTAATGTTTTGATAATAATACTTATTTCACAATTGTTAACTGCTCACCTGTAGATTCTCCATCATCCCAGAACAAGTTCCCAGAAGCAGCATTATTGTCATCCAGGGCAATTATAAGTCCCATTGGATTCTGGCGGCTGTTGAAAGAGAGATTTTCTGTCTTACATCTGTACCAAATGTCAGACCAATCTGAATGCATCCTTTATGTTCGTGTTGAGAATGTGACGCTCAACAGGGCTGCAATACTTTGAGAATTACATTAGATTAGCCCTTGGCTGCCTTTCATTTTTATGTCAATTTCTTAAAACACATGGCAAGTTTACAAAATGCTATGCAAATAAACCTGGAATTAATCACTTCACCTGTAATGTAAACAGTTGTGGAAGTGAAGTGCAGCTCACAGTTACCCCTATATTTCAAGATGAAAATGCTAAATACAACGGGCTGCTACTGGTTTGTAACCTGAAAGTCCCAAAGCCAGTCTTGAAAAAAACCCCATAAAACCACTCAGTTTAAAGCCGTACCTTGCAACTGTTGTGTTAGCTGGTTGTTGAGTAGGGTAGATGTAGCCTCCTCGCAAATGGAGTCCCATTTTGTCACCTGGCAGGTACATATCAGTCCATTCTTTTCTCACTGAGATTTTTGCTCCCTTATTGACAGGCAATTAAAAGAGAATGGGTAGGTTGTTACTCTGCTGTGAATGTTTTCTTGTACCCTGGGTTTTATCTTAATGCTTCCTTTTAGAAAAGGCTCAAATTATGTAAACATCTACGTGCCAGTGGGCACATAAAGGCATTGGTTCATGCAATTAACCCACCACCTTTCTTCCCTTATCTCATCATTTCCTTCCTGCAGGGTTTACCTTAGGTGTCTCTCACCAAAGCAGGACTGAAAATCTTATTTCATCACATCACCGCCTACAATATCTCCACACAGCTTCCTCTGCATTTACTTACCGTATCATACTCATACCACACAGCATCAGGAATATATGCTTGAATTGAAACCACACCCTGAAAGATGAAAAAGAAATGATATCCAGAAAGGAAGAGAGCAATCTAAGCACAATTTCTGCAAAGCTGCTGGGAGGCCACTGAATCAACACTTTACAATGCAGCAGCTCATTGACTGCAACCCAAAGTCACCATGCTTCAAATCCACTAGCTCATATCATACAAACAAGTATCTCCGTGTCTTCTTTATTTCCTCCTTTTTTGAGCTGGCACCCTTCAGATCCTTACTTTCATTTTATGTATTTAATAAATGTTTTGGTTTTCTCCATGGCACATGTATTACTGGCATTAATGGTCACAAGTTACAAGATGCTGCCACAGAATAAGCCACAATCTGTTTTCTTGTTGCACCTCACACAAGCTGAAAATCAGCCAGAAAAGCTGACTCTGATGGAAAATCAGGGATAAAACAAAGTTGAGGTGAATCGGAATATCAGACGAGACAATTTTGACTCCATGGAGGACTGGGAAATAGCTGGATTTTATAGCAAAAAGTGCAAGATTTTTCATTTCAGCAGTGATAAAACTGGAATAATAAATGAAGATGGGGAAAAAAAAAACAAACAAACAAACAAACAAAACCAAGCTTGCTGGGTGCTGGGAATCCATCTACAGGCTGAAAACCTGAAAGTCCCAAGCCCACTCTTGAAGAAAAACCCAAACCAAAACGTAAACCCACTCAGTTTAAAGGTAGACCTTGCAACTGTTGTGTTATAGCGGGTTATTGAATAGGGTATATATAACCTCCTCTCAAATGGAGTCCCAATTTGTCTGCTGGCAAGTACGTATCAGTCCAGTCTTTTCTCACTGAGATTTTTGCAAAAACCGTGTTTGCACTGGGGATAGAGCTGTGGTAATGCTATTGAACAAGGCCCTCCACAATCACTTTGCCAAAAGACTTTACAGGTCTGATCAAGACAAAGAGCTCAGACTAGGGCAGAACCAGGGCAAATTTCCTGAGATCCCTGGAGCCTACTTTTGTGGTTCAGTTTGTTCAGCATTGAAAAGGAGGGGGAGCGTGATTTCATCAGGAAAGGCATATATAGTAGGTGAGCTATAACCTTTAAGCTGAATAACAGAATTGTTACGAGACCAAACAACAAAGGTTCAGAACTTGAAGGTGGTTTCTAATCAGGGAAATTAAGGAATAACAGGAATAGTGTAACTCTGAGATTTTGTGCTGCAGTCGCCTGCCAGAGAAAAGAGCTGAAGCTGCTGCCTCAACATATCCCTGTGCCCTATGAAGTGATCATGAGATAGATACTAAAACAGCCAAACCTACCTGATCAAGTACAGGGGAAATAAGCAGCCCAGGACCCCGCAGGAACTGCTTATAGGTATTTCACATCTGTTCATCACAGTAGAATCTTTGCAAGTGGAAAGGTTATAGCAGTGACTGGTTTTTAGGAGCTGTACCATCATGTTTAGAATCATGACTGTAGAGTGGCATATCAAAATTGACTTTTAAAAAAAATCTTACTAGTTTAGTTGGCATTATTTACACATGTCTGATAGTGTAGGTGTGCATGTGTCCCTGATATAGCTTATTTAAGAG
>JAVHNF010056612.1:0-15199 GCA_034783455.1 Micropsitta finschii
TAGGTGCTGCTCCAGACAATCAATGCAGTTCACAAGTGGTCGAAGGGTGCCATCGCCCTGAGTCTGCACAAGATCATTCCAGAGTCTCCTCTGCTGCCCAACACCTTCTCAGATTGCAAAGGAGTGAAAAAACCTGATGTGAGGAGGCAGTTTTCAGACCCTAACGTCTTCCTGAAATCTTTGAGGTGAGTGCCTGAGCTATTTCAGAGGTGTTCAGTGCCTATCTTGGATAGTGCTCAAGTTAGAGAACTGAAAGCAATGATTTATAATTACCATCTGAGTGCCACCCGTTTGGAACATATCACAGGAACTGTGGGAAAGGCTGATACAGTTTAATTTAGGGATATTCTGACTGAGTTTTACTTTCCACTCTATGTTAGCTCTGATAAGAGTCTCAATTTTAGAACTGTGCTAAATGTGTCTTAGTGGTAACGTTTACCAAATGTGCAAGTGAACTATCTGGATTTCACTCTCTTTTAGAGGTCAGGGTTGCATTCCCATTGTACCTCAAAAACATTTCATGCATGTTGTGAGTACACTGTGTTAAACATGAGCTGATCAGCAGTGTCACAGCTAAAGACTGTACACAACTGTCTCATTCTTCTAAACGTCAAATAGATGTTCTGCACTGATGTACTTCAACCTGTTATGAGATTTAGATATAACAGGTGTAGATCAGCTTTTCACTGTCAGGCAATAAATGTAACTTTAGTAACAATACAGAAACAGAAGGCTTTAAATGTAAATATTTATATATAGGATTTGTACAGAGGGTGTCAACACGTGACTTCTGAAGATTCAGTGACATTTGGCTTCACATTTTTACCACATGTGATGTGATATTTGGCATATAAAGTTCTCCTCTGTGATACTGTGCCTACTGCTAAACCTCTAACCTGGCCTGATGAGACTCTGGACAAGTAGAATCTGTCCCTTCCTTCATGGATGGTACTTATATATGGTACCAAGCAACAGAGTAGGGAACCAATCACTCCTCCAATGCAAGTCCTTTCCAAAGAGCAGGTACCAGAATGAATAAATCATAATCTCTCCACTCAACCAGATGAATGAAGGTAACTAACCACTGACCTCTGTATTAACCATGTCTTTCTGTAAGTAAGTGTCACATAATGGGGCTGTGTGCATGTGCATGAAGGAAGAGGTCAGAACATACTGTTACAGAAGATATTGGTGTTGGATGTTAGAAAGTGATGCGGGGATTTAAGAAGGTGAAGAAAGGAAGGAGCAAGTGTGTAGGAAGGAGGCTGCAAAGAGGAGGGCAGGAGTGAAAATCGAGATGTGCAGGGAGAGTAAAGAGTGAGTGAATAAACTGAAGGAGAAGCAGCAAACAGCAGCAATGGGCTGAATAAATGGCGGCTGGTGCAGAAATATCCCCTGGACAGCCACAGGGGACACCCCAGATTTTGAAGTTCAGAGCATGGTTGTGTCCAGGAGGACCAGGTCCTTCCCAGCTGCTGTTCTGTTATCTCTTTAGACAGTGGGACAAAGGAAGGTGTTTGAAGGCTATGGCGTTTACTCCCTGATCTCAGCCTTGAATGGCTGCTTTGAGGAAGAATGAGATTTTAAACTGCTGAGAGAGAAAGGAGCAACACAGGAGATAGGAGTGGAGCCTCAGTGTCACTTGTGATTTTATTTCAGGCTGCCTGCCAACACCTGTTGTATTTATTTTTCTGGTTACTGTTGGATAATATTAAGATGTGTGTCAAGTTGTGACCTGTTAAAGGTCTTCAGACAGCTTTCGGTCCTACACAGAGAAAAGATTTTGCCACTCCCCAGTTTAAATGCTTGATATGGCCACAGGCTGTCTTGTGAGTGCAGTGGCACATCCAACTGGAGCAGAGTGGGGTTGGAAATGGTCTCTAATAAACACAGGTGAGAGCAAACTGCGAACTGAGCTCTGCAGAAGGCTGTAAGTGTGAATGTCATCTGCACACTGAAAGAAAATACATGTATAATGAACCCCTCCAGCCTTAAGACTTCAAACGCTCACCCCAGATAAATCTTTATCCCTTATCCCATCATCTGTAAGAGTGAAGCAATTGGTGAATGCTCACAGGATACTGTCACTAAGGCTCAGGGACTTAGGGCTCCAGTGCAAAGATGCTGCAGCACCCATCTCCCTGAGGCATGGGGTCCTCTATCAGCCTTCACTACTACAGCAGCAGGGTCCCAGAGCCAGTGCTCTAAAGCAGATCTGCTGGCCTTCCTGTGGGGCAAGGGAAGGATGGAGGGAGTTATTTTACCCATTCATTCTCAGTTCCCTGCTGTCAAGCGATAGTGCATGGGCAAGTTGGCTTTCATAACTCAATACAGATGATCTGATAGTTAATAAGAGTTGCTGGGTCTGCTCTGAAAAGAATTGACATGATTGTCAGCTCTGGAACCAGTCTCATGAAGAGTATCCCATTTCTAACACACCCATCTCTCAGTGGCACCATTTCCTTTCCCCTCCATTTAATAGATTCATTTTCATTCTTTATTACCATTCCTTTAGCTTTACACAGTTCACTGCTGTAACTCCAAATAATCTCCATCTGGAATATCACTTTGTCTCTCTTTTTTCCTATTACTGGGAACTCATTTAGTTTTGTCAGAGTTTCAGTTTAACTCTGCCTGCAGGTTTTTATTTATTTAAAAGAAAGTAGATTTTGGTGGTTACTGGAAGGTTTCTGATCACATTAGCTTCTTATTCTGATTTAAAGGTACCACATGCTAAAAGTTAGCAGGTCTGTGTTGTGTCGCAGCAGAGATTTCACAGCATTTTCCACAACCACCTTATAATATGCTTAAAATGAACTTCTTTTCTATCTTCCTAATGCTTGCAGTACACTTGTGATGGATACTATCAAGATAGTGAATTTAGACATGAACTTTCACAGCTGTTCAGTTGTGTTCCCAAACCTTTACCTTTTACTTGTCTTTCTGTATTTTCGTTTCATTCTATTTTTTATCCTTTTATTCCTACCAACATAAGAAGTGGATTAGAACAGACTTGCCTCTTAATGTGTAGCCAGCAGTGCAGTTCTCTCATTGTCGGAAGATGCTCATTCCTATTAGTGTTCAAACTATGCTTTCAGAATGTATACAAAGACGGTCATATCTTTTTTCAGTATGCTCTGAACTTACATTGCTGATTATGGGGGTTTACAAAGTACTGCAGGAATTCATTATGCTATGAATGAAGACAACTGATTTTTCCATTTTTCCCTTCAATTTCCCTTCAAACTGAATGCACATGAAATCTCTGACTTTCTCAGCCATCCTTTCACACAGTATAGAATTATGGTGCTATTGCAGCAGGTTAATACCTCCCGGTGCAGCAATACAGCTCTCTCTGATCTGAGGGATTATATGTAGATCTCTCTTAACATTTTCCCCTTTTCTTGGGCCTAAAATTTGGCAGATTCATACTCTGCTTGGAGAGGTTTCTGTAATATGGCTGAAATAGGTTTTATGATGAAGTGAGCCAAGAAAAAGACTTAGAAATTACTCTTTTCTATCCGCTTAGCGCTGCTGCATGATTTGAGATTGTCTTGGCAGAAAATAAATGCTCATTTTGCTGATGTGCCTTCTGTGATCCGCAGTATCGTTAAAATGGAGAAGTTTCAAGAGAAGGTTTCAGTTTTCAATAGTCTCCCCTTATCCAGCTCTGTAGATCTCACTCTGGGCTTCTCCATGTAACTTAAGGAAATTCTGCCCCAATACATGGAGCTTTCCTTCAGCAAGAGGGACTCCGAGGGAAGCCTTCCTACTTTCCTATGCTTCTGCAAGTCACTCACTTCACACAGCGCAGTTGCCTTCTTTTTGGGGGACATGAGCTCTTGGGCTTACCCTGAGGGCTGCAAGGAAACTGCAGAGCGCTGGCTTGAGGGCTCACAGGCATCTGCAATTTCAAAAGCCAGGGTGGGATTCTTTCTACTGGCAGTGGTGGGCTTGATTTGTGAAACCCACCTGCCTCTACTATGCTAGCGTAAGACAAGATGATCTGCGATGACTCTGGCTGCAGGGCTTATAAATAAATGAAGAGATGAAGAGGCAGAGAGAAAGAGCCCGTGTTCTTGGGGAGCTCTCACACATAAGGAACAGTAAATACATCCACGTGCACAATAACCTAGAGAGGCCTAAAAGACCTTCAAATTATCCCCAAATCCATGAACTGTTCTGCTCTTCTTTAAAGTAAAGGTTTCCCATGGAATTCCCCTGCAGTTTGAACACACCTGACACCTCTATTGCTACAGGTAGGAGATATGAAAAGATTTAGTATTTTTGTGTAATAATTGCCTTCTGCTCCTGACAGAGCAGCACTGACACAGCACTGTATGAGCTCTGACGCTGTGGATGAGGGACTCCCATGTGTCATTCACCCTGTTGCAACACACTGTTCCACCTCTGAAATTCTCTTCAACTCTTATTGACTGATCTCATCAATATGCTACCATAAAGAGACACCGAAAAACAACTGCAGCTTCTGGTAAGATATGTGGGCTTGAAAGATTTACTCTTTGTGCGAGATATTTACTAATTAAAGTTGGTTTAGAAAACATATGAGTTGTATTATTTCTGTTTAAAATTGCAATGATTTCAAGAAAGCATCTTTTTATAGCTTCTAGGCTCTTAAGGAACATAAGTTTTCCATAAAATAAAGCTTTATTTTTCAGAAAGAGTCGGTTTTCCTCCACATGCCAAAAGCTAAGACATTTGAGAATGAGAAAAGCTTTCTGTATTTTCATTGGCAAAGAATTCCCATTTCTCATGATATATGGCTTTACAGCTTTGTAAGGTGATCTGAGCCTCTATTATTGCTAACATTTATTTTGCTTCAGAGGAAAAATCAGCAGGGAAGAATACGGGGCTTTGCAAGAGACCAGAGAGCATTATAAGTACATTAATTATCCTGGCACTTTTCATAGTCCTTCAGATAAATTTGTCTTAGTGTTACAGCTCCATTACAGTTAAATGCCAGTCAGCTTTCCAGTGTTCTAACATGATTTTCAGACTTTAGAATGGCATCATATGAAATTGTCTCTCAGCACACCATATATTTTTGCAATAAAGCTCATTGTTTAGATAATTATTCAACCTTATCTGCTCTTCATCATTTCCCTTTCATTAAAAAAGACGAAAATCCAAAGCATTATTTGATGTCTGTTTAACTGACATATACATTTAATGGCTCTTTTTAGATGTACAGACTCTTGAGAATGACTTGGTGGCAATGTTTCAAGTGCACTCTTTTTGAATATGCCTGAAGCTCACCTCCCATGTATTATTCAATCCATTTCTGCAATGTGCTGATCCTGTGTGTGCTCCATCCCTCCTCTCCTTGCCTGTCCACACAATGAACCGAAGGCTCTTGGTAGTAACAGGGGCACTGGGGCAGTTTTTCCATGCACCCACATGAGCATCTGGCCTTTATGGTTATATACAGCATATTCCACCTTGGATAGCTTAGGATCTAGGGCAAAGCCATGAATAAAACAGGAAGGCTCCAGAAATGAGCCTACAGGCCCAGCTCTCACCTCCTTCACATTTATGCCATAGCTACCAGCAAAGTCAGTCCTTCATTCCAATTCAAGAGGGGCCAAAACAAAGCTCTGAGTCTGCAGAAGACTGCATATTTCTGAAGTAAACAATTGTGACTGTCTCCAGTTCTCCAGCTCTCTTCCATGTTGCCCTGCCCTGTACAACCTCTTATCCCCCACTCCTCCTGCTCCCACTCTGTTCCTTCAGTAGGTCCTGCAGTTTTGCATAGGTCCTTCTCTCTCTAGGTCCTTCTCTTTCCCTGAAGGAAAGAAGGAGCTTTCTGTGACAAAAAGTGGATGCATGTGTTAAAAAAAGACAATCCTGGTCATAAAGAAGCCATTGAATACCTTATTTATGTACATTCAATGTACATAAACATATATGTATGTGCAAGGTATTTCACTGCAGGTTCAAAATCCAGTTAGTTTCAGTTAGAGGAGAACCCCACTAGTTGGATGTAGGGTGTGTGACTTGAGGCACAAGTAAACAAACCCAAGACTTGCTACTTCTGTCTTCTTTCCTCTGTATATTGCTGTGTGAATCAGGGAATAAGGATGTGAAAGTCAGTTAAGTGACTTACAGAGTGGGTTTCCATAGAAATGAAGGTTGCAGAATTAGCTGTTCCTGGATACATCCATGGTTTTGAAGCTTGATCTCAAAGCCACTTTTAAGGTCAAAGTTGCTGTTTGTCCACAAGCTGACCAGAAACCACTACACACTCTGACTTGCTTTGCACTACGAAATGCAGTTTTATCCCCAATTCAAGGAACTGCATACTAGAAGTGTGTATGCCATATGCATCAATCTAGCTACACCCTCAGCCTTCCCTGATACTACTATTCCAGGCATGTCCACCCAGTGCAACCATACTTACATTTGAGCAGATCTAATGCCTATTCTGGAAGGTAGAGAGAGAGCCTGGTTCCTCTGCTCTTGTTTCATTGGAGGCCACAGCCTAACAGTGTTCATCAGAGTGTTTCTGAACACTGCATAGCAGTACATCTGTCCTTTCAGTGTCATCCTGAAGGTCAGTTCTGGGTAAGATTTTTCAGCTCTTACATATAAAAAAAGCCAGATTTACTATTTTTCTCAAGAGTTACATCTTCTTTGAGGACAAGGCTTGTCGCAGTGTGTACCATAGTTTAAAGAACACTTGAGACATCACAAGGCATGCGGTCTTGCCTAATTCTTGGCTTTTTATTCCCCTAGGGCCAGCTGAGGTGGAAGGTTCTCAGTCCACAGAGGCCGGAGGAAGAAAATCAGGGCAGATTGGGACCCCAGGGGGAAGGTGCTGTAGCAAGTACCAGAGTGTACCCAAATTAGGTATTCCCAAGACAGCGTTTGTCAAGTGTGATAAAACCCACCAAGCACAGAGGATGCTGTGTTACACAGGACATGAGGCTTGATGGAAAGCACAGAAGTGGTTGTGAAAGAACTGACCAGGCCTTTGGGTAATGGATGCTTCCCTGTATCCATTTTTTCTAGTCCATACAGCAGAGAACCAAGAATCAACTCCTGAATAGATCCCTTTTTGCCCTAATTTTTGCCAGCTATAATCATGTTGAGTGGACAACTTGTAATGAAGTATAGAAAAGGTAACATGCAGCTACAATCAACCCTCTGTAATACTTCTGTATTTATTATTTTCACTCATGAACATTCAGGTTGCCCGCACCATCCACAAAGCTATCCTAAAGTCACTGAACACAAACACTTCCCAAACAATTTGAAGGGGTGAGGGGGAATGCTACAGACATCTGTGGTTATGGCAACAGGAGTTAAGGACGTTGCTCTGACTTCACCTTCCTGATGACAGGAGTGGAAAACAATTACCATTTTCCCAACTGAATTCTGAGTTTATTGTCTTGGGAACATTCCTTGTAGATGACAGAAAGGGAAGAAAGTATCCTACCAGATGTACTTTTAGCTCTTCCACTACTTCTCTCTCCTGCCAATTTGAAAGCCTGTTTATTTGGTGTATTAAATATTACAGCTTACTATTGAAAATACCATACAGCAGGACTGGAAGAGCTACACACTTCACTACTGTGTTCAGCTCTTATCTGACAAGGTCATTATCCAAAGAGCATAGGCACATACAACTTTCAAGACACAATATGGCAATAAACTTCTCTTTTTAGTATTGGCTGTAAAATCTGCAGGCTGACTGACAATTATAAACACCTTAGGAAGTGAGGTACAAGATCCCTTTTAATGATGCATTTTGATATCTACATTCTGTGTTGGAGGCACAGCCTCTCTAGAAGGAGCCATGTAAGCAAATGAACGGAACCATGTGAAATGTTTTATTCTTAAGGCTTCGTTGCATCTTCCTCTTACAAAAAGAACAGTCACCATTAGTAACACACACACACACACTCTTCTGTTTCTGCATCAGACAGAAAAAGCTTGTTATTGTCTTTCAGATATATCTGCTATTGTCTTTCAGATATATCTGCTATTGTCTTTCAGATATCTGGGCAGCTGGAGAACTTTGTAAGGACTTTACAATAAAGTGTAAATCCTTCCCCTGCGCTCCCTCCATGGCACAATTCAATGAGGAATGTACCACAGGACCTGACATTCTGTATCGGTCTGCACTTTAAAAATACATGTGATACAAACATTTAAATAGGTTCACTGCATTTAGTTTTTACTGGCTCTTCACTCTCACCAAGGCACTACCTTGATCAACCCCCATGTCATGCCATTATCTGTGTGTGATACGATACAGAGTAGAGGTGCATGCTTCCACATTAGCTCGGATTACCTTTGTTCTAATGAGAATGAGCACAGTGATCCAGGATGGAAGCGAGAAATGCATGGAGGAAGGCAGCACAGTCCTCGTCCAAGACAAGTCCCAGGTTGGTAGTCAGCCACAATGGGGTTCCTGCCTCTACTGCAATTTGCACATCCAGAGACAGCTAAGGAATGCAAGCTCTAGAGGGGGGGAAAAGGTAGGCATATCATTAAATTGATGGGAGAGGTCACCTATATCTGTCACTGTGCCTGAGGCTTTCCTGAATTTTGACAGCATTAAGGGGACCTTAGAGATCTATAGCTGGAAGGGATTTCCTGGTATCATTTACACTATTCCCCAGCACCAGTACAGAATGGTGTATATCAAGCTATTCCTGACAGATGCTTGGTTTTTAACAGCTTCCAGTGAAGGTGATTCTGCAGTGACCATGAGCAGCATCCCCTCGTGCTACTGCATTGTCCTTCTAACGAGGAATGTTTTTCTCATTGCTAATCCAAATCTCTCTGGATACAAATTAAGGTATCAATTCTTAACTTTGTGCCTGCACTGGACATAGCCAACACTTGAATCAACTTCATGACAGCTGCAGACATACAGAGCAGAATGCTGTATTTCCCCTTCCCTCAGTTCCCTCTTTTTTGTTCAGCCTAACTTCCGCCTGTCCTTTCGCAGAGCTCAGGATTTCAGAACTGTTGCTCATCTTTATTGCTTTCCTCTCAGCTCTCTCAAATTTGGGGCCAGGCAGACCCCCAAAATGACCCTCTTTGGCTTTACACGTCCTTGTTATTAACACTTCCTAGAACATCATTTGTGTGTTTTGCAGTCTGCCATGTAACAGACTCATGCTCAGCTTGTGACCCATGTAACCCTGATTACTTCTCTGCAGCAAGGACTATGGTGAGCCCTGTGTAGGAGTCTTGAGCTGACTCTGAGGGACAGATGAGTGGTAGTGTTCTGACAGCTGTGAGGAAGGAGAGCCTCAGGGCCTATATCCATCAGGCACAACCAGACTAGACACAGCTCAAGTAAAATGCTGTCAATTAGTTTGCACAGAGCCCTTGGTGCAATCAGTCCCAAAGAAAGGCTTGATTCTGCCCCTGGCTTTGTGGTCTTTGCATTCATCAGATCATTTAAATCAATAAAAATGAACTGAAACAAATGCAAATGGAGTCCACAGGCAGAGGGCAGTGGGGAACAGATGCCAAGCACATCTAGGTCAGTTTATGTACATACAGAGCATGGGTCTCCAGACTGTCATGCCTATTACCTTTACCCTCAGTATGCAGAATACAGAACAGAGAAGGGAGTTCAAGCCACTGTTGGTGTGCTTTTTGTCAGATGTCTTCCTCTCATCTTGCTTCTACCTCTGACTTAGTAGAGGATTCATCTCACCTAACTGATCTAAAACTGGTGTTGTGTCTGAGCCCCTTTTGGTCCCCTCTGTAGTCTGGGAAAGGAAGAACTACCTTCTCAGCTCTGGATTCACCCCATTCCAAAATAAATGCCAGAGAAACAAGGTATAAATCACCTCTGGAACATGCTGCCTCTCTCCCTTGACCAGCGAGGGATTGACCAGGTCAGCCTTAGGTCAGGTGTCCAGGTCTTTATCATCCATGGAAAGGCAATGACAATTATTGCCTTAATGATGGGCCAGGCTTTCTAGTCCTGCTGATTGCTTTTCCAGGAAGGCACTCATAATCTGTTCCATGCATAACCAAACTCAGTCTATGTATAAGAATCCATAAGTTTAGTTTAAACATTGAATATCCCCTCTGTTCTCTGTCTTCCACACAACCCCTGCCTCTAGCTCTAGTTATCTATAGCAGATTGTCTTTTCCCAGCTATTGCTGGCAATACCTCAATAACCAGCAGCTGGCTCACATTCATGGCATCACAAGAACAAGTCAAAGCTATCAGTTCAGATGCTATCTCCTCTCCCTGGCTTTCATTCGTCCTGGCATAAACTGACAAAGGGACGTCATGTTTTTTGCCTGACCACGTTTCCCCTAGCATGTGGAAGGTAGCGTAATTTGCTATCACAGCACTTTTTCCCTTTCACACTTGGCTGACCACACTGTACATTTCACACAGATCTTTGCACTCGGCTGCTGCAAGCAACGGTCCCGAGGTACCAGAAACTTTGCTGCCTCAGCTCTGTTAGAAGCCATAAAATTCTCTGCTAAAACTGTACGTGCTTTACTGCTCTTATTAAAACAAACGCTGCGGTGGCAAACTCATGAAACGCAAACTGTTGACAGAAAAGCTTTGCTGGTGGATTTCTGTGGAGTGGCACATGTAATTATACAGTACATATATATGTAATTGTGGTTCTCCTTCTGCAGAACTTCACGCAAGAGCCGGAAGGCCAATATCATTCCCTAGAAAGAGGGCTAATCAGCAGCTAAATGTGGGAGGGCTGCTGGTATGGTTGGGTCGGAAGCTACCACTGATCTACAACAGGAGCAGAAAATGGTTTTCCCCATCCAAGCTGTGCTTGGATTTATCTAGCACCACACTTATTTCCATGACAAGTACTGCACATTTGCCAGCAGTGGACACACAGATGTCCACTTCTGACACTGATCTATTCATTCCAGTGTAGCATCCTGGGAGAAACAAGGGATAGGAAATCAGTAGCATGGAACGTATTTCCATATCCCGGTCTATTTGTAGTTTGTAACTGGAAAAATGTAATTGTGTGAAATTAATTGGCTGATGGTCAAGAGCACCACTTTTATTATGGCTGAAGCCTTCTGTAGTGATGTTTCATGCTCAATGGTCTACATTTTCAAACACTAGATGGTGCCAAGGATCCACACATAAAGGAAAGCTGAGCTTAAACAAACCCATTCCGTTTAATGGCCAATGCTGGCGTAGTTTGTAGTTCTGTGAATGAATCCAAACTCTGCTGTTAAAGGGTCTCATTACCCAGAAGTCGACAGGAAAAAAAATCTGTAGAAGCCAGCTGTAACCCAAGTAAAATAGCAGGGAATTTAGTGCTGGAGTCTACAGGGAGGACAGCAATCCAGAAATGAATGAAGTTTCAACACTGTGGCAAGCAGATCGTCATTTGAGTCCTAGCCTCAGCTTTGGCCTGAGTACCCAGAACTTGGAGGTTGGCTTAAGCTGCAGCATATGAAGCAAAACTTTGCAGAAAGGCATTTCGAATAAAAACATTGGTTGTTCTTAATAGACATAAAAAAACGAATTGACCTGGTTTATAACTTACGTATGGACATGTTGCAAGGTTAAACCAATGCAAATGGCTGCAAACTGTACCTGCGCCTACATAATAGCAATGGTGATAAAAATCTTTAACTTCCAGATTTAGTGCTTCCTTGAATAGAAAATGGCATATTTCCTCATCTGACACTGGTCTCAGCATATGACCAAACTCTAGGGAATGAGACAAAATTACCTTAACTTTAAAGCAGAAATGCATGACATCCAATGTGCACTGATTTGCTTATGAAACAAACGTAACTCCATAACGTCCCGTGCAGCTCCCCTGCAGATTAGCAGAGTGCACTGTGTTACTTAGAGTCCATGAGTAGATCTGGCTCCTAGCATGGGGTCATTTTCAATCTTATTTTGACACAGTTGCACTTTGGAAAAGTTAGTTTAAATATTCTTAGAGAAAGAGAGGGCCAGTGACAGGAGATGAATCTATTACCCAACCATTAGGGACTCTGGTTAAAAACCCTGTTCTAAGAATCAGCCACCTCAAGGTTCAAGTCATGTCTGTCTGAGCAGTTAATTGCTGTGACACCACTCCTGGAAATCCAAGGAAGTGCAAGGTAGGTAGGCAAGCACTGCCGACACTTGACTACAGTGCATGTGATCTAGGGGTGAGCACAAGCTGGAGAGTAGTACCGTATTTGTGGGCCAAATGCAGCCTAGTTGCCCAGACACTGAGTAGTCCTGCCTTAAGCATTCCTTAGCAGAGTCTCATTCCCTAACATTGTAATTGTAGATCATATGCTGAAATCTGATTAGCTTCGAAAGGCTAACTTCAATTTCTTGGTGTCCTTACAAAACCACCTATGCAGCACCAACTCAAGCCCAAAGCCAGGTATCTGCAAACTAAATGATACTGCTGCAATGCTCAATAAGCAAACCTTCCCCACTAGCAGGCAAGGCATCAAATAAATGGTTTGAATTTAACCCTTTTTGACTGGAGACAAGAGAAAAGGAAAAATAACATCCAGTAGGTATGCCTGAATAGCACATAATGCACAAGACAAACACATCACTCCCAATATGAAGTTGGGAATAGACCCACCATAATTCCCCTCCAAAAGCTATCATGATCAGCTGAGATAAACAGTTACTTCTCACAGTTTGATGTTCAGGCTCAAAAAGGATGGATGCATCGGCCTGTAAAAAGGATGCTCATTTTCTAAACTTGGCAAGCAGCTTACAAAAATAAAGCCATTTTGTGATACAGACCACACCAGTATTTTCAACCTACAATACAGAACTGTTGTAGAGCACTGAAATGGCCATGGGTGTCATACCCTTCCTAACTTTCTTTCCCAACTGAAAACTAAACTTGTTATGGGATACAGATCGTGCCAGAATTTTCACCTCCAGACTAAGAACAAAGTGCAGGCTAAGGAATGATGAGATATAGAATCAGACCATGGCTCATCCACCAGTTTATAACCATTCACAAATTTCATAAGTTAACCATATCTGAAGTTTTTGTTGAAAAAAAAAACCCCAGCAAATCTCAGCATTTACATGCTCCAGGACTAAGTTACAAGGTTATCTATTATGAAGTTATAAGGTCTAATCTGTTAAACTGTAAAGTGTGAGACATCGTCAGCCAGATGTTATGAACAAATAAGATTTATCTGAAAGTCCAGCAAATGATCTGAACAAAAACCAGATTTGGGTAAATTAGTATGAGGAAAATATACACTGATTCTATTAAGATGAATGGCATTTTGCCTGGCATATGAGTCATGGAGAACATTATATCTGAGTGTAAGACATGGCTAGGCAAGAAGGAAATGCGAGTAGTAATCTGGAGGATAAACTGCAGGAAGAAATAAGTCGGAATACAGTGAAGTGACTGCAACACTTCATGGAGAATTACTTTAAAAGCTGAATTGTATCTTGTCACCTTGAAAGCCATTCAAGTTAAATGGCTCAAGGATTGTGCTGAGGGAATGAATCAGATCTCAAAACCCAGCATACAGTGCATGAGAGTGTAGAACAAAGCATTCTCCATCTGGGAGACCTGGCTCTGGAGAGAATTTTCAGTAGAGGCTAGATGAATCATGGTCTGAGCTCTCATGAGTCACTGCAAAGCCTTCATTAACACTTGTAGACCCAAATAAGCATTTACAATCCCAACTGAAACTCCCAGCTCTCCCACAGGGCAACGAGGGATTTGCAGAAACAGCCTGGTCCAAAACAAAGCTTTGAAGAAAGTGAAATGTGAGAAAAGCCAGAGACTCAAAACTGAAACATTAATCACTGCTTCTATAAAGAATCCCCAGAATTAGTGGTGCCATTTCCATCTTCTTTGGTCACATGTAGACATTTTGTTGGTAATTAAGACATTCTGGCAAAGTGACAGTAGCAGTGCTAGCATCCGTCCCCACACAGAGCAGTTATCTCAGCTTGTGGTGGCAGCAGTTCCCATTTGCTCCTTTTTTGGTGGACTAGGGTCACTCAGGCCTCATGTGCACTGGAACCATACAGTAGTCCTGTAATCACCACCAATAACTGTTCCAAAGTAAGGACACCAGAAACACAAAGCATGGCAGGACTGAACTGGGGGAAGCTGCAGGCATATCCGAGTGACAGCAGGACAAAGCAGACAAGCTGCCAGGGCACAATGACTACATTTTCTCTGTACTGTTTGACAAATGCAGTCCTATGCAGTGTCATTAACAGATCCAGTCTTAATAAATGTCATTTGTGTAGAGCATTTGCAGGCCCTGATTTGACACAGCTCTTACTGACACTACATAAGTCCTGCTTTCAGTCATTTTCTATTGAATGTGCTGATACAGACTGCAGCCAGAGCTGCAGATACTACATCCACAGGACTCTAGGAAAAATATGTCTTGCAGCAATAACCTGGTCAAAAGGTGCACCCAGTATTTTTTTAGACATTATATAGCCTAAAAATAGGTTTGATAATTTGATTTGCTGCTACATTTGAATCTACTCATTTATGCTTACAGCAACAAAGCAATTCCCCCACACACTCATTTCTATATGCTTTGCCTAAATTGTTGTATTGCTGTATTGCTATGCACGTGCCCTCTGAATTTCGGCTTACCAATGCATGAAGCTTATCACCCAGAAGCTCTCTTGAGACTACCAGTTTTATTAGATTCCATTCATATTTTACACTTATGGCTAGACTGATTTATCCTTGGCAATGTTCAAGGCCAGGCTGGATGGGGCTTGAAGCAACCTGTTCTAGTGGAAGGTGTCCCTGCCCGTGGAACTGGATAAGCTTTAAGGTCCCTTCCAACCCAAACTTTTCTATGATTCTATCTGGCTTGATGCAATGCTCGGTGAAGTCAACGGAAAGTTCCTATTGACCTAAAAGGAAGTTGATTGAGGCCCTTTTGTGTGCATGGTTTGAGCTGACATTAAAGTCCTTTTCTTCCATTAGGTTCCCCATACTTAAAGCGGGTTAGGGATTGACACAAGGTACTGAACTGTTTCCTGAGGGTCTGCCCCAGCTCCCACTGAAATCAGCAGAAGCCGTTTCATTTATTGTGGTGGAAGCTGAGCTAGAACTGAACGTCAGAACTACATTTCTTCCAGGATTTATTCCAGAAAGTGAAAACCTAATGTTAAAACCATGTGGTTTTGCCCTTTCTGGGTCTTTATTGAGTTGGAGACAGGCTAATATACCAGTGCTGT
>JAVHNF010056617.1:0-10087 GCA_034783455.1 Micropsitta finschii
AGGTGCCATTGAAAGAATCTGACTGGTGGTATCTGCCCGTCCCGCTGCTGCTAGCGAGGAGGGAAGCAAGCCGCAGCCATGTTGGAAGCGGGCATGACGAGAGCGTGCCGCCATCTTTGTATAGGGCGGCATTTATGGTGGCGGGAATAATGAGGGGAGAGAGGGGCGGGGAGAGAAAAGTGAGGGCGCGGTCGCCATCTTGGTGCAGGGCAGCGCGCAAGATGGCGGGCGCCTTAAAGGAGCCTCAGTGCCGGGCAGGCGAAGGGGAAGGTGGCAGCTACATTTGGAATCCAGAATTGATTACTTTTTGTCAAAAAAACCCACATTTACCTCATTATTAAAGTTTATGACCCACTCATGATCAAGCCTAGTGAAGCCACTTTTGGAGTACTGTGGCCACCTCTGGGCTCCGCAGCATAAGGCAAGGAACTACTGGAGAGGGTCCGGTGGGCACCACAAGGATGATCAGGGATCTGGAGCATTTCTCTTATGTGGAGAGATTGACGGAGTTGGGCTTGGTTAGTCTAGAGAAGACTGAGAGGGGATCTCATTAATGCATATAAATACCTCAAAGGCAGGTGCCAGGAGGATGATGCCAGACTCTTGTTGCAGCAGTGCCCGGTGACAGGAGGAATAGCAATGGCCATAAATTAAACCTCAGGAAGTTTCACCTCATCATGAGAAACAACTTCTATACATTAGGGCACTGGAACAGGCTGCCCAGGGGGGTTGTGGTGTCTTCCTCTCCGGAGACATTCCAAACCTGCCTGGACACGTCCCTGTGTAACCTGCTCTGTGTGTCCCTGCTTTGGCAGGGGGATTGGGCTAGATGATCTCCAGAGGTCCTTTCCAACCCTAACAATTCCATGATTCTGTGATTTAATGTAATGCCATATACAGCAACATTATTTGACAGTCTGTGGGTTCAGGGATGGCAGCCTCTTGTCCCTGAGGAAGAACAGGGAGGAAAGCCAGGCCTGCTTTAGGCCCTGATTCAAGCTGTGTCACCACTGTGGAAACACAGAAGGGTAAAAAGCCATAGCTACCATGCCCTGTGCAGGAGGAGGGATGATGCAGAGCTCAACCACCTGGTCCTCCTCTCACGCACCTACAACAGCACAACACTTGGATGGACGCCTGGTTCCCACTCTTCAAACCACCCAGCAATAACCAAGAACACAGAAATCATTCATATTTAGAGATATGGCAAACATGGTCCAGGTAGGTGGAGAAAATGTGGTAAACATCTCACTGGATACCTCAGAAAATAGCGGATACAACTAGTATCAACATGAAGGGTAGGTAACAATAAAAGAATGAGAACATATCAATTGTAGCTTTTAGCACTCGTTCCTCAAGGACCACCCTGTGTGACATTTCTGAAGTGGAATATCTTGAAAACCCCGTTCCATTTCTCTATCAACAGCTCGCAGAACAAAGGCCACTGAGAAATACAGTGCCAGGAATAGTAACACCGGTGTGTTAGGAGGATATCTCCAACAGCAGTTTTGTGGTATCTGAAAAGAGCAGGCTGATTCACTGCTGCTTATCTTCCTCTGCCTGACTCATTGGGAGATACTGGGCATGATTCTTTTAAAAATTCATAAAGGACGGTTCAAAGGCATCCATTGTAATTTCATTAGTGTACACGAGGCAGTTCTGAGTGGTTAAGTGCAGCAGATCTTGACTTGTCTACAGCAGCGATCACTGTGACAGTAAAACAAGCCTATCTCTGGCTTTCTAGGAATGTTATAGATCTTAGCATCCTCCTGTAGCCATAGGCACAAGACTTGTAACAGAGGAGACAGTGTTTTAGACACTCGCCAGTGCAATAGCTAGATTTAAAGAAGAAAATACCATTAAGAAGAATTGTTCATGCCTAGATGCAGTTGTTAAATTAAAATGCCCTGAAGAAAGAGAAGGCCCTATTTTTCCTTGAGTTTTGCAATACAAACTCAAGGAGGTTGGATGTGTATTCTTCTGTGGTGGCCACTTGCATATTATCCAGCAATTTCTGCTGGATTAAGGTGAAGTTACATGTTACATTTGAACCGATATAAAGGCCAACAACCAAGGAAGGTGCAAGGCTGGCAGGGGAGGGGGCAAAGAAAGCATAGTGAAAGCACCATGAGGGAGAGGATAAATGGCGTTGAGCTATTAGATGGCTCAGAATGTTCCGTGTACACTCTTACAGAAGCAAATACAAGTTCTCCTTCCATCTGTTTGTTTCAGTGCTTGAGTTAAACAGGAGTTTAGAAAACAAAGAGTTCATATCTCAGACATTCCCTCCTGTTTTAGTCACGGCAGGGATGATGTAAATCCAGTGGCTGGACAGCAGGTTAGGATTTGTGGACCTTTGGCCCAGCGGATGTCAGCCACTTCCTTTCCCTGTGGCTCACTTTTTCCTACTGTGAAAGGGAGACAGCAAATTACTCACTCAGGAGACCTCCATGACCTGATTCATTACTGCATGTCACAAAAGGAAGAAGGAAGCTGAAAGAGGACAATTTGCTCTCTACACCTCACTGCAGCAATTATCACCTCTCATGACTGACAGAGAATTCAGCTCCTGCATCCATGTGCTGTAATCCCATTCTGAGGCTGCTGTCTGTCTCCGTGCTCACCCACAGCCCAGAGGTTAGACAGTGCTGCAGGATCCTGCTTTATGTTGTATCATGACAGTAGGTCATTATCCTCTGATGAACATAACACTGATGCCTTCACCTTCTGTACTATGAGCCATTCTCTTCTCCAATAATATTAAGCCTGCAGGATGGAATTTTTGAGATCGTTTAACAGACTTTAAAATTCATTCTTCAAAATGACTGAAGGCTTCACTCAAGGGGAAATTCCCTGTCATTGCCATGCCAAAGCAATTACAGCTATACCACAAAAATTATCCCACTGTAATTATGCCAGTATGAGCTTCCATCTGAACAATATCCTGGAATGTTTTTCCAAGCAGCCAAAAATCCTCTGGCAGCTCTGGTTCCAAGCCTCTGGGAGGAAGGTATCTGCTCCCAAAAGCCCTTTTCCTCCTCACCCTGGTGACTCCGAGAGCAACCCAAGATCTGCTTTTCCCCGGTACGAGTTTTCCTGTCGCAGTGTTGTAGCTCGACTCGTACCTTCCTGCAGCCTTCCTCCGACTCCTCCCAGGAAGTCCCAGCTATAGAAGAAGCATTTCAGAGGCAGGGGAAGGGCAGCATGTGTGGAAAGGCAGCCTGGGTGGCTGTGTCAGGCTTCCACAGCGTCAGGCAGCATGGTCCAGCTTGATTGATGTAAGTTGGTTTTACCCCCCCACCATCCCTCTGGGAGCTGCCTTGCACCTACATGTGTGTGCTTGCTGGCTGCTGCTGCTGCACTCACCATGTGTAGCACCCCGTGGTGTGACGAGTTCAGGGGTACCCTTGTCCCCAAAGCCTTTTTGGGTGCATCTGCAAGCAGCACGGCTGGTTCAGCACACTGGAGGTGCTTGGGGAGCACTGTGACAGAGGAGACGGCTGGTGCCTGCAGGAGGGAGGGCAGGAGGTGGGGAGTGACCAGTCCCTGCGGTGACCTTTCAGCTGTCACCTCCAAAATCCTTAGTGTGTTCTGTCCTGCGCACCCGCCAGGATGGAGGTTCCCCAGATCCCTTGCAGGGAGTGTATGTACGGCACAGCCTGAAATGCCCGACCAGGTGAGTGGCTCTCTGAGCCTTGCCCAGGCTTTCTGTGTAGCTGACCTGCTCCAAAATGTTTTCCAGGCCTGGGGAGGAAAGGCAGAGTCCTCTGCCCTTGACCTGCTCTGCTGCTTCCACTGGCAACAGCACCCTGACTCTGGTGCTGCCTCTTGCTCTTTGCAGGAGCCTTCAACACAGCTTTTACAGCAGCTTTGTAGTTTCATGCAGTCTGTTGAAGCCCTTTTTACTGTCATGCTTTCATTTTGTCACCTGCAGGGTTAGCCCCCTCATTTCAGTACTTTGCATCCCAAAGCAGTGCCCCCCACATCTCAGTGCTCATCCCTGACATGCTGCTGTCCTGCACACAGGGACAAGGTGGATATTTCGCAGTCATGAACAACAGTATGCTATGGCTTCTGGTTTTCCATTAATTGTGCTGGACCTGCCTCATCTCGAGGTACACAAAGTGTTTGCTTTATCTCTGCAGCTGTGGAGTGCTTGTCTCACCCCTCTGCTTTGTGTCCGGGGGAAATGCAGGTCCGTGCCCGCAGGATTGAGACAGCAGGAGCCGTGGCATGCTCAGGAGAGCGAGACCGTCCCTGCGTCACTTCTTGCTGGAGAGAAAGAGCAGCACTGGATATAGCTCCTACTTCAGTGAGGTATTGAATGCTCAGCAGCACTGTTTCTGGCTGGCAGCCTGGTCCCTGGCTTGGGCTGCAGTGGTGTGGAGCCCAGGAGCTAGTCTTGGCAGTGATGGCAGATAGGGCACATCAGAAAAAGCCACACTGGTGCAATCTCTGTACCTGGTAGGCTGTTAAAGGGTAATATCTATAAGCGAGAGAATCTCCTTCATACAGAAGAAAGCTCATTATTTGTGGGGTTGCCTGGCCTCACAGCCTCTTCTGCTAAAGCCTCTTGGGTTGCAAAGGACTTAGGAAATAACAGTATCCCTCTTGGAGATACAAACGTGCAGAGCCAGGAAACCACATGCAGCAGGGAGTCAGTGGTAGAAGGCTGTGGCCCCTAAGTCTTCTACATTTTCACTCACCTATCCTGTCTGGCTGACAGGCAGATTGGAGCTGGAGAAACACATCTTTTGGTTTGGGGAGCAGAACAGGCTGAAACAGATTTGGGGGCTGTGTGATCCTAAGAATGCTGCTTTCCAGCCTGATGGGCAGCTACTCTCGGCAGCATCGTGCAGGCTGGGGATAGGATGGGGAAGACATCAAAAGAAGAAAGTATTTGTCGTTTTCCTTCCTGCAAGGACTGGATTAGACAAGGCCTTTCTTCAGAACTGGGAATTTCTAGGCTTAAAGCACATTAAAATACCAATATTATTTATAAAAACTGGTCCCTATGTAAACAACTCCTTACTCCTCCTACTCTACTCTCTTTGCATTGACACCATCACCCTTGACAACGCTGTTCTCTGAACTGTGACCAGCAGGAGCCCCACCACAAGAGAGCAGTGCTGGAGCTGTTAATATTTCACCATTTTCTTTTAAGTTGGAAGTTTTACTTTCCGAGCCATGAATCCTTCTATTCCCACCAGAATCAGCTCAGGCACTGGGTCTTACTGACTGTAATATCCATGAGCTTGTGCAGATAAAGAGCAAAGCAGGGAAGTGGGGAGGCAATGACTTCTGCTCACCCTTGGCTGCCTGCCTGGCAACACAGGGGAGCACAGAGTCCACCCAGTGCCCTCTGAAACTCAGGCCTCCTCAGCAAGGTATTTGCAAAGATCCTTAGTGAGGGCTGACACTATATAAAAGTCTAAAGACCTCAACACAAGACATTTTTGGGCCACTTCTCAAATTCTGGTGCATCCCTCTGGGAACAGCAGAGGTGAGCAGGTAAGTGAAGAATTACAGCTACAGACGAGGCTGGGGGGGTGTGGTTTGGGGCTGAACTGGTATCCGCACCACCACCTTTGCACAGCAGAGCATAGACCCTCTCCCTTCACATCTCAGCTGTTTTCACATGCCCTCCTCATCCTTATTCAAATGTATTTTACTTGCCGGTGGTGATGATTGTTTTCTTGGCTCATTGCTTCAGAGCCAACTTCCTTGCATCCCCACGCTGGCTTTTCTTGGTGCACTGAGCATCATTTGTCTCTGGTTTCCAGTCCCTTTGCTGTCTGGTTAGCTTTTTCCTGCACCGTTATTAAATTCTGCTTCTGCCTCTTTTCATCATCCTCACAATAAATTCCCCATCAAGCACATCTGACTTTCTTCCACTTCCAGCTTATCCAACTGGAAGAATGATTATGCTCTCAGTGTTTCCTACTGTCCTTCTTCTCACCACCCTAGCCATGATGCATGTGGAAATTAGGTATCAGTCAGGTGAATGGCACCTTGCTGTCTCTGTACATCAGATTGATCATGTGCTGTGCTCTCCTCTTGCCTGTACCCACTTTCTGCCTGGTTTTGCCATGAACTTTAGGTGCAAAAACCAGCACATCATTTAGGATCTGGAGCAACTCCTTTCACCAAGCACTCCAGCAAAATAAGGAGTAAATATTTCTGCTACTCTGTAGAAAAATATGGAATAAAAGAAGTTTGCTCTTCTAGGAAAAGGGGATATTTTGTGGCCTGTAGAGAATAAGAAAAGAGACGCTGTGGAAAGCCTGAGGTCTGGGGTCATTGGCCTGGCAGTGACAGTATGGCCGAGCTCATCTGACACAAGTGAAAATGAGGTTTCAGGCATTGCCTGCTCCCCAGTGAGTGTACACACGCTTCTTTTGTTCATCTGTTTTTTCAATTCTTGTTGAAACTTGTCAATGAAACCTCCTCCTCTGCCAGCTCTCGTCTGTTTGATCTTTCCTAAAAAGTGTGTGAAGCTGTTTCCAGAACCCACTGCAGGACCATTACTGCTCTAAGGTCAGTCAGCAGCAGCCCATGAAGCAATACTAAAAGGGCACACCTTCTATTAGGAAAAACCTACCTGGGGAGGCCATGTCCCCTTCACATGTGGCCCCATTGCCATTAGAAAAAGCTTAAAACTTTTTTTTTTCTCTCTTTGCAGGCAAAAATGTCAAGGCCAGTGCAATCTCGGAGGCTGGAGGGAATGGATAAGAATATCTGGTGAGTTAAGAGACTATCTGGTTTACCTTGTTGGTAGATGTGGCTTTAGTCAGCTTAACAACAGATAGAAACTGTCGCGGCCACACAGCACAGAGCAGCAGTCTCCCTCAGCTGCTTTGCATTTGTTCAGGAAGCAGGTTTGTCCCAGGCTCAGTTCTGTACCTTCTGCTCACACTTTATGCCATGTCAGGTGTTCTGCACCATCCTGCAGGAAGGCAGTTGGAAACACCTTGCAGTGCACTGCACTCCATCCAGCCCATCCATCAAAATGATCCCAGCAGCACCAAATCTGAGCCAAGTGGTTGCAGCACACTGGCTGCAGCCTGGCATCTGCTTCAAGCCCATCCTAGGGCACTGCAAGCAAACAGGCAAGTGAAGGGATGCTGAAATGCTGTTCCCAGCCTGCTAAGCACAATATGCCATTTGGAAAGCCATGTGCTTGAAGAATAGATTTAAATGATCTTTCTCCAAAGTCCAGTTGTGCCTTGTTTGAAACTGCACAATGCCAGTGAGCTGGCTTCTTTTTGAGACTGGTACTGAGTTCAGGCTCCCTGTCCCTCTGCAGAGGCTTTCGTGGTGTCTAGCTGCTAAATTTTGCACAACTGGCATAAGCTTATAAACCTCCATGTCCTGTCCAGCGTGTGGTGTGCGGCTTCAGCTGGAACCACACACCCAGACAGCACAACGGCTGTTTCCTTCAAGAGCAAATTAAAACCACTCCTCATTGCAATAGTGTTTCATCCTCAGGTTAATTGAAACAGGTCTGAAGTGACCTGTGCTTGATCCTGTCCACCTGTGAGTAGCAGGATGGCTCTGCAGGAGGGACACTAATCTCGCTCACTTCCACAGGGATGCTGGCAAGCAGAGCTGGTGCCACTGTGCTGCCCGGACCCTGTGTAAATACTTGTCTTTCTCTCCCTTTTTCTCTCCAGGGTGGAGTTTGTAAAACTGGCTGCCACCTACTCCACAGTGAACCTGGGCCAGGGCTTCCCTGACTTTTCCCCACCGGACTTTCTGAAGGAGGCGTTAGTGACAGCCCTCAGCGGGGAGAACAACATGCTGCACCAGTACACCCGTGCCTTTGTGTGTGGACAGACCCCCTCCTCAGCAATACCCCCTCAGTCCCTCTTAGCCTTGGCTGCTTCAGGGCTTAGCAGGCAGCAGTAAACAGGGCAAACCACATGAGGCAAAACATGCATCCAGCCTCAGCCTGCACCCAGGGCTGTAACACCCTGCTTTACCAGGGTGTTTCAAGCAGCCAGGATGGAAGATGCCTGCACACTCAGTCACCGGGTGCTTGGCCCCTTTCCATGGGCTCTTCCATGTTTCAGGAGGTTTCTGCAACTCAAGTCCCACCCATCTTCTCTTCCCACAGGGACACCCACCTCTGGTGAAGATCCTAGCCCAGCTTTTTGAGAAGCTGCTTGGAAAGGACCTGGATCCTATGACCAATGTGATGGTGACTGTCGGGGCATACCAGGCCCTTTTCTGCTGCTTCCAGGCTTTCGTTGATGAAGGCGATGAGGTAACCCAAGATTTGGGCTTGTTGTACCAGCAATCTTCCCTCAGGAGAGCCCTTCCTAGCTTTGGGTCTGCCAGCAGCTGCAGACTGGTTTTCATTGTCCTTTTCCAAATCAGAAATGGTTTTATCCCCATTCTCCAGTATCTGAGCTTCTAAAGAAAAAAATTAACCTGCTGCATGGCACTGTCTCATTTCTGCATAAGGCAGAATAACACTTTTGCCCTAACTGATGGTGTTCTTCCTGACACTTGCCCACAGGCAATATGGATTCTTCATTACAGCAATTCACTGATTAATATTTCCTATACCCCCATTGCTCTCTGTACCCATCAGGGAAGGTCTGAGCAATGACTTATCCCTTTCTTCCAGGTGATAATTATTGAGCCCTTCTTTGACTGCTATGAGCAGATGGTGACAATGGCTGGTGGGACACCTGTGTTTGTCCCACTGAGACTGGTGAGTGGGACAGAGCAAAGCTGAGGAGGGAAGAGTCACAGTAAAGTGAGCAAAGAGGTGAGAGGTAAGCGAAGTGCAGAGGTAGCAAAGCAAGACAAGATTCCCCTCTATTCTCTCTAGAAAGCTCCAGAAAATGGAAAAATGATGTCTAGTGCAGACTGGAAGCTGGACTCGGCTGAACTGGCTTCTAAATTCAATGAACGGACAAAAGCCATTGTCCTGAACTCACCCAACAACCCTCTGGGCAAGGTAATACCTCTGGCCTTGCTGTGGCTGGCCCTGAAAGCTGCTGGGGTGCTACAGCTCACCCAGCCACGTTTGCAGTGTAGCAGTGGCTCAACCTTCCTTGACACAAGGGAAATGTGTGCTTTGGGAGCCCCACACTCTGCACTCACTATTCTGGTGGTTTTGAGCCTTATCTTTTGTGCCAGCATGGCTTTGCCCTGTCAGACCATTGCAGCCAGCTCCTGCCCACCCAGGCTTGGGAGAAGGCGGGGACAGGCAGGGGCTCAGGAATGTTCCTGCTGCATCCTTCGTCCATTCCCTGCCTGCTGCAGGTGTTCAGCCGAGGGGAGCTGGAACTCATTGCAGACCTGTGTGTGAAGCATGATGTCCTGTGTATCAGTGATGAGGTGTACGAGTGGCTGGTCTATGATGGGAAGGAGCACATCCGCATCGGTATGGAGAACAACTTGGCTGATCCTGGCATCTTCTCTGGGTCTTTGGGGAAGATCTGGTCATTTAGCTGTGGTCCCCTGGAGCCCCTGGGCTGCCTGCATGTGCAGCTCTGCTGGGCATGTATCCCCAGTAGAGGTATTTTGCTGCACTTCAGTCTCAGCCTCCCAACCAGGTCTAGCCCTGACTTCCAGAGCTAGTCAGAGGAAACAGAAAGGTACCTTCACAGCACAAGGTCTAGAGGAAAGAGCCCTTTGGCTCCAGTGAAACTAAAACTTTTCCTATACTTTGTAAAAGCACAGTGTTCTGAGTGTCTCTAGTTTCAGGACATCCATTTCAGCATGATTTCAGAGGCCTGTTCTTCCTGTTGTAGTAACACGCAATCACCTTGTTGCAAGGTGATGGTGCTTGGCATCTTTGGGTACCCCTAGGGCTGGGTACATGTGTGTGAACACACTTAATTTCAAAGAGCTGCTCTTGAGAAGCCAGGCTGTCTGCTTGGGATGTGCTTTGAGGCTTGTCCAGGTGAAGGATGTGCTGTGACCAGAGGCCACCATGGTTATGGTGGTTAAAGAGCTCTCACCCTGTCATTAATGTAGCTCAGAAGCGAGCATGCTCAGCACTACCATTGGGGTTTCTCTCTTGTTTCATTGCCAGCCAGCTTGCCAGGGATGTGGGATCGCACAGTGATCA
>JAVHNF010056620.1:5229-17710 GCA_034783455.1 Micropsitta finschii
GAACCCCTGCATCCCCATGTATTCTCCATGCAGCCTCAGACTGCGTTTACAAACTCACATCTTCAAGATAAGAAGCATCAGGAGGCTGCAGCTGGAGATGGCATGAGGAGCTGTATGGAGCCGCAGGCACCTCTCTGCAGTGACTGGGCAGGGGCTGGCAGTTCCTCTTCTGCAGAGAGAGATGGTCTCTGCAGGCATTCACCTGTGCTGAGCCCATCTGTCCGTGACACTGCAGGAACTGAACCAAAACACTCCACGTTTGATGCTTGCTATGGACAGATGGGCAACACTGACCTGCTGCTCCTCACCTGTAAGCCAGCCCTGCTCTGACCGGACTTGGCAAACCCAGGTTTTCTGCCTACCTTACAAATTCTACTACATTCCAATCCTGAAAGCCTTAATGGGAAAGGAAGAACAGCTGCAGGTCACTCACAGTGACCCACAGAGGTGGTAGAAGTTAGCCAGATGTGAAGGCAGGAGGATGAAGACTACTGGCAGCTCGAGGGATGAAGGACAGAGACTCAGTATATTCCCGAGAGGTAAGTAAAACTAGAAACATAGTCTTTCACAGACACTTATCACAGCTGGGATTTTTTGGGGTGGATAAAGGGGTCTCTGTGTCTGACTCATCTCTAGTTTCTGCAGACTGGATGATCACATCTCAGTCTCTGTTTTGTGGTTTCTGGCTCTTCCCGGGATTGTCATGAGCATCCAGTGATAAGACAGGGGAAACCTGTTCCCCTCTGACTCTGTCCTGGCTTGACAAAACAGAGAACCTGCCCCACCCCAAAATGCAGCTTCCACATCCTGCTCAGGCTCAGGCAGACAGCAGGAAAAGAAATGGCCTGAGGCGTGATTTCTGGAGCCAAAAGCTTGTGTGCTGAGTCAAACCCATAACCATCAGCAGACGCACTGGGTGCCTTTTTACCTCTTCCAGGAAGCTGGATCCTGCCACGCTGCGAGCAGCAGAGGAGCTGGGGGTATAGGGGTCTGCATACAAGGGGGAGTGGGGCATGGCTGGCTTCTCCAAAGAGCTGGAAGCTGTTGAGGGCTGACTTCCCACCAAGCTCCATCTGTTCAACTAAAAGGCAGAATTGAAACAGAAACATGACATGCGGTTCCCTACTTGGAATTCATCCCCAGAAGGGATCAGAGTGGGGAATCTCTCTACAGCTCAAGTCCCAAATGCTGCTCAGTCATGAGGGATGATAGGGCTGGCTCCCAACTGTGGCCATCTGTGCCAACAAGGGGACTTCCCTGGGTGTAAGGCAGATGCACACTCACATGGCATCACACACTAAACCAATGATGGACACACACTGGTAAGCTTGTATTGGTTCAGGAATTAGTGCCCAGCATCTCAGGGCTCCAAGGTGTTGCTCTATTTGTCATGTATAACCTCACTTCCTATAGACCATTTTCAAATGGAACGGGGTATTACACCTTCCAGGTCAGTTCTCCCTGCAAGTAGTACTGTAAGGATAGTGTGACCCATCCACCACCTTCTCTGCTGCTTAACCCTTCCCATCCCCACCATGTCTAACCTGAGCCTTGGAGCAACCTGATCTAGTAGAAGGTGTCCCTGTGGCAGGGGATTGGAACTAGATGAGCTTTAAGATCCCTTCCAACCCAAACCATTCATGATTCTCTGTTGCAGCCCCCTTACGTTACTGAGGTCCAGATGTGGCAGGGGAGCTGCGGGGTGATGCTGCAAGCCATGTGCAGAGTATGGCTCATTGTACACTAAGGACAGGATCTCGCCATTGGGGTTCTCAGGGATGAGGCTGCAGATGTTCCTCTCAGTGTCCTGACTGGGCAGCTGCTGGCCGCAGGGTCCACATTTGCCCTTGGACTTCCTGGCACTGCCTCCCCTCCGCAGGTCCTGTGCCAGGCACTGAAACAAGAAGATAGACCCTGGAGATGGCTCTTCTCAGGCCAGCCCTGGGCACACAGACCTGCCTGCAACCAGTGCAAGGCACTCCCTTGCTAGGGCATCATGCTGCACTCATGCAGCACTTATGCACTCATGCTGCAGCCCATGCCCCACGTGTTCCACCCCATGCATTCACATATCCCTGGGCATATGTATGCTGCATAGGATTAGACCAAAGGCTCTGACACCATCACCTCCACTCACAGGCTTTTACTTTAGGATTTCCTGACCTCTGAACAGCCCCATTTGCCCTTTTGCAATCTGTACCAACAACCCTAATGCAGAGCAGAGTTTTTGGGTAGGATTCCTCAGCAGACTTTTTCCTTATCAGCAATAACAAAGCTGAGCCAGGACAAATACAAGCTCCAGCCATGGATTTACTATGCTGTATGGCAAACACTGACCACCCAGCTCATGGATAGACTGCTCGTAGGCAGTGCCCGTTCTCACATGCATCCCAGGCTTTCGGGGGGTTCACTTACATGGAGAGGCTGGGAATAGCCAGAGGAGAGGGGGTCTTCAAGCACCCTGCACTCAGGCATCAGCACGAAGGACTGTCCATCAGGGAGAGAGCCGCTGTTCTGGGAGAGGTGTGTTAAGGTGGCCACTCTCCCTCCTGATGCCCAGGAGTTGGTACGGCCATCAGAAGTGAGGGACCCTCTCCCACTGCCAGCAAACTAGATGGAGGAGAAGAAGAGCATGCAGAAACAACCCTCTGGATACAGGCATGTTCCTCCCTAGTCCCATGTCCCACCACACAGCACTGTGACAACCTACGGCCAGGTTGAAGGCAGTAGGATGAAACCTACTGACCGCTCAGGGGATGCAGGACAGAGTCAGAAAGAACCTCCAAGGGAAGGGAGGACTTCAGCAATATGGGGAATACTAGCCACAGACTCAGAAATAGCCTTTTCCCAAGAGATGTGCCTTTGACAGGCACTCAGTTATTCTGCTTTGGAAGGAATATAATACAGTATATGCCTATATAACGTAATAGAGCTTCCAAATAATTTGTAGGGATCAACAGCTTCCTGACAACCTTCAAGCAGAGGACTTGAAGCAAAGTCTGCTGTGTCACCAGAGGTAGGTAGCAAGAGATAGGTCAGACAGGAGTGCTGGGAGACAGGTATTGATTAGCTCACAACACCACAGCTTGTTACCTGGCTGGGATGCGGCAGCTTTGATCCTGGGAAACTCTCTGATCCGGAGAGGGAAGAGTCGGCGTTTCGGAACTGGGCTGTTTTGAGGCAGTAGAGCCACTCCTGGTAATCCTCATAGCTGCGGCAGGTCACCCGGATCGAGTTGATCAGTCGGCCTGTGGAAACATCACTCACTGCTGTTACTGGGCTTGATCAGAAATGAGAATCCTCTTGCTCCAGCCCTCCCCACATTCTCCTGGGATCTGGAGACCCGGTGCAGGGGCAATGGGAATGCTCTGTCTTCAGTGCTGACCTTTCGCATGTGGCTGAATGTAGGACAGGGGCACTCACAGCCCAGATCTAAATGAGGGGGTGCGGGTGCTGCTGGCTCTTCCTGCCAGCAAAGCCAGAGCACAGATGTTCCCAGATTTCCAAGCAGTTCAGTTCACAGAGCTTGGATGCTAACCCAGGAACACGGCCACAGCTCCTTAGCAAAACCAACCTGGACCATCACGCACCTTCTATTAAAAAGGAGGTTTTCTCATTCTCTTCAAAAAGCACTTGGATGGCATTGAGTGGCAGCTCTCCCTGTTGGAAAGAGAAGAGGCTTAGGAGTGCAGAGCTGAGCACATCACAGCCCATGCCATACAGCAGACAGTGGAGCAGGGAGGACAACAAGCCTACTTCAGGGCTGGAGCCTCTCCTGGCACCTGGTTGGCACCTCCATACTCTCAGGGGTGTGGAGCCCAGGCATGTCCCCAGTCTTACTCCAGGAATTAAGCCTCTGAAGTGGCTGCATGAGGCACTTCTGTAAGCTCTGTCCTTACAAAGTCCCCCTTGAGCTTGGAAAAACACTCCTTCCCTCCTAGTCCTGTTTCCACTTCCCGTAGTTTAATGACAGACCTCACTTTGCAAACATGGTCCTGAAGGAGGGTTTAGAGGTGCTGGATTGGGACTTCCAGCCTTGCAAACAGGAATGCCCACAATCCACACCCTGCAAAGCCTCACAAAGACAGGCTTGCGCCCTATAAATGCCAGTTGGGTGAAACGTGAGCTCTTGTGCTAGACTAGGGCACAGCTGTGAATGCCACTCCTGTGATCCCAGTGGGCTCTGCACTTGAATCCGTGTTCCTAATAGCAGGGCAGAGGAGCTAAATCAGTCTGTCACTGGCAAAACTGGAGTGAGAAGATACCATGTGCTATTCTCCCTAAGTGCAATAGCACCTCCATATGCACATCCACCACTGTCCTCTCTGCCATCACCCAATGTCCCATGCTCATCCCCCTATCTGATGCTGTGCCAGGCCCAGCTCTCCAGTGATCACCATGGGACTGGTAGGAATGGGACTGCCCGCTCCAGACCTCTTCTGCTCTGCTGCCTGGAGTTCCTTAAGTGTCATTGCTGAAGTTCAGTTCCCTGTGGGAATTAAACCTTGGCAGAAGGACCAAGGTTCTCCTCTTCCTTTGGGGCTCCCCAAGCTGAATTTTCCTTATGGAAATGAAACCAGAACTGGCATCCAGCTCAAGGTCTTCTCAAGAGGTGCAATCATTCAGGATTCCTTTGTCGTAAGTTTACAGGCTGCAAAACAAGGCGTCTAGCAGAACCTCCTCCTCATGCCCTCACTGCAAAGCTGCACAGGCTCTGGGGAACACGGCTGACGACGTGACAGCTTTGCCACGAGGGAAACGTGGAGCTCAACCAGGCGCTGTGGTTTGTGCTGGCCAGCTGCCTCAGCAGCAGCCTGCGGGCACAAGCAGCCAGCTGTGGTATTTCTCCTCCACCAAAGTGATTTATGGGCTGAGCAGTGCAGGAAGACTGACCTTGGGAGGGAAAGCCCAGGCAATGCCCTGTGACTGGTTCTCCCCTTTCGCTGTAAGAAGTCATGGAATGGTTTGGGTAGGAAGGGAGCTTAAAGCTCATCCAGTTCCAACCCCCTGCCACAGGCAGGGACACCTTCCACTGGAGCAGGTTGCTCCAAGCCCCGTCCAACCTGGCCTCAACACTTCAGGTGGAACAGATACTGCAAGGCTGCATGTGGGGGGGGTCCTCTGGTGCCTGCTCCTGCTGCTCCTCAGCTCTAGCACACTGGTGCCCTCCTGCCACTAAGGATGACTGCATAGGGCTTCCCCCAAGCACCCAGTGCTCCAGCTTCCCTAAGGCAACAGCCCTTCATCCATGGGGACTATAGTCTCACCTATGGAAGCACAGCAGCATCCCTCCACTAACACGCTGCAGAGAGCCCCTTCATCCTTCCCTGGGCATGTCATGAACTTTCCCCTCCCCAGCAGCTCCCCCCTTGCTGATTTATACCTTGCCCAAGGCCTTTTCCCACCAGCAGTGAGCCAGAGCTGCTGTGGGTGAGCCCCATCCTTGGCATGCTCAGCCCCTGCCTTCCCCTTCCCTGTCCCACACACAGCACTTGGCAGCAGCAGCTCCTGTGGGTTGTCTGAAACTGGAGAACAAAAGGGCCGGGCTATTCCTTCACACACAAATTGTAGGGCTCAGCGTCTGCTGGCAGCGAGGGGAAGTTCATTTGCAGAAGCCCTGGGAGAAGGAAGGCTCCTGTGCCCTGACTTGCCTGTGGAAAATCAGGTTCCCAGTGCAGTGTCACAGGCTGGTGAATCAGCCCCTATGCAGAGCCCTGCCATTACCCCGGCACTGAGCCGCCCAGGGACTCACGCTCAGCACCGTGGGAAGGGAACATTGCATGGCCAGGGCAGACAAATCTGGTTTAAGCTTTCAAAAGAGATGAGTTAATCTGTGAGCCCAGCCCAAGGGCCCCTTACCTATGTTCCATTCCCAGGAGCTACAGACATGTTCCCAAAACCAAGCTCTGAGGTGTGTCACATAAGCCACCAGCTGCTGGAAAACACTCTCCAGTGTTGCATAGGGATGGAGGGGAGCTCTCACTGGTATATGTGCCCTTCCTGCTGCAGGCACAGCATCTCCTCTGGCCAGGGGAATGCTCTACGCAGTCTTCCCTGCAGTTAAAAGCAGCCTGCATTGCTCGGGGCCTAATGTAGACATGTGAAATCATGTGAAGAAGGACCCCAGTGAGTTCACACTGCATTTCCCAAGCCCTCAGTCTCTGCAGGGTTTCCTTGTCACTGCCTCCTCTCTCAGTGGCTAGGAAGGATGCTGCACGTGCAGGTTCACAGACAGTTCAGTGCTACTTTTGGCAAACAGGGCCAGAAAGGACAGGGCTCTTTAACAGCCATTGCAGTGATGCCTCAGATGGGCATTGGCAATCACATTTCAGGGCCATTCAGACTGAAGGCAATGCGAATGCAGCTCTCATGGCCCACATGGTCTGTGCTGAGGCTCCCAGCATTGCTCCCACAAGCGAAGACACAGCAGTGCACTAGAGAAGCTCATCTCACATCCCTGGGGCACTCAGACCTCCACATCCTTGCTGGCCCTTCCACTAGTGCCTTTGTTCCACAGTGTCAGCAGCAGCCTCTCCTCTCTGCCTACCAGCCAACTAATGCCTTTACCCTTCCCCATGAGTATCAGATGTGCTGCCTGAATGCTACCTGCTTCCAAGTGGTCCCACAGAGCCTGGGAAGCAAGCCCCCCACTGGGATACTCTCTGGGGCTGTTCCAACTCCTGTCTTAAGCAGGCAAGCCAGATTCTGTGCCAGCATAACCACACAGAAACATGCCAGCCTCCCTCCTCCCAGAGACTCGAGATTCCTTGGCAGCCAGCTCCTTTTCCCCTGGGCTTTTGTAGGATGGCAAGGTGTTTCTCATGGGAAGATAGCTTGCAACATCCCTCTGCCCGCTGGCAAGGGAGCAGCGTGGAGGGATAGCCCTTGCCAACACGGAGAGCACAACGGAAACCAGGTGGAGAAGGAGCAACAAGCCAAAGAGGTGCTGAAATAGCTGCTGTGGATGGGTGAGTGAGAGCAGGGAGGTGCTGAGCTTACCTTAAAACAGAGGCTGTTTTGCTCTTCAGATACTATCACCAATGTGGATGGGTAAAGCACCAGCAGACGGTCATGCTGCTCCTTGGAAAGTAAAGAGGAAGAGGGTTCCCTGTGAACAGCCAGGCAGGGCTCAGATCTGGAGAGCCCTTCTCTTTGTCTGTCTGACAGCAGCCTGAGGCCAGGGCTTTGGAAACAGGGGCTCCATGGAGATCCCGGCCAGCTTCAGCTGCCAGCCCTGTCCTGCTAATGCTTTTATGCACATGCTGTCCCCAGGCATCACTTCTGGGACACAGGAGCCATAAAAACCTTTTTCCATGCACCAGGATATAGGTAAAATAACCCTTCAGGGACACATTGGATAAGTGGCAGCGGGTAGGCAGAAGCCTGCACTTGTCACTCCATTCTAAGCCACGCTGACAGAAGGATGCTCCTCAGGGATGTGTCCTACCTGGAAAGGCAGATGCTGAAGCTTCACTTTGGAAACACAAAGGACATCGCCTAAGGATTCCCGTTGGGTCCCTCTCCAATCCTGGACAGGCATGTTCTGCACGGACCACCGCAGCTCCTCCTTCCCTATGGAGCTCTGCTTCCAGTCATTCTAGGGACAGGAGCAAAACTGAGAAGCATGGTAGACATGTCCTCCCCTAAGAGTTTAGGCAGCACACAGCACATCTCAGGATATGTTTCAAGTGTGGCAAAAGCAGGAAACAGTAAATAAATCTGTGCAGGAGTCAGTTTTCCAACTGGGACTGAATACTTGGTACCTAGCATCATCTGTACCTTGCTTTTCAAAGGGGAATACCTCTGTTTTACAAGTGGGGAGATAGAGAGAGGGAGGGAAGTAAAACACCCCACAGAGACTGGAAGAGAAGACAAGTCTCTGCAGACTGGTTTTCCAGGCCCTGGTCCCAGTCTCCTCCTCCTCCAAATGTTTTGTAAACTCAGGATCATTGCACAAGCAGCCAGCTGGGTGAGAACTTCTCTGAACCAGCTCCAGACCTCTGCCCCTTCAGGGGCTGTGGTGGTGGCACCTCAAGGTCACAGCTCTCCCTTTCCACACACACACCCTGCCTGGCCCTATTGCAAAACCTTCCTTTTTGCACCCTAAACCTCAGAGGAGGCTGCACAAAAGCCAAGTTCCTAAATTAGAAGCTGTTGTTAGGTCTTAGCAGTAGAGAGCATCCTTAAGGTTGCCATTCAGACTGAAATCCCACCTCACTGTGGTGCTGATGGCACAGACCTAGGACCCTAAGGCCACACTTCCTCCCCAGGCAGAACATTCCAGAGGCTGCAGAGATTATCCCTCACACTGAACGTAGCAGGAGCAATACAGCATCCCCCCAAGTGGCCTAGCTCTGTCCAGCTGAGCACACCTCACCATCAAAAGACACCAACCTGAGAGAGGAAGGGCAAGCCAAGGCTTCCTCCATTTAACTGGATCTGCTTCTCCAAGTGATAAAGCCACTGCTTCAGCTCTGACTCAGTGGGGCAGAACACGATAAGAGGATTCAGCAGAGGACCTAGGTATGTGAGACACAGGATGAGCAGAGCAGATAAGGGCACCAGTTACAGCATCAACAAGTAAAGAGCTGGCCAGAGCTGTTACACTCAGCACATCACACATGAGCTGCCTGTCAGTGCATTGCTCCGTCAACATCAGCTCTTCCTGGCACTACCATCCCAGCAAGGATGACTCCAGCACCTTCCTTCCACCAGCCACATCTCACTCTGACCATGAGTCACTTTTCAGTCCAAATCCAGGCCAGGAACGAGAATCAAAGACAGTCCAAAAGTCAATATTGAAATCAAGAGACAGATTTCAGCTTTTAGCATCTTGTGAGAAGCATCTCTGCAGGCAGACTGTCGCACTGTGCTGCTGCAGATAGCCTGACTCAATGCAAAGTTTCATGCTACTTCTTACTTTCACTTTGGCACTCAATATATAGAACACTGGTAGCTTCCTGACACTCTTTATTTAGTGCTTTACCAAATACAATCTGTACCAGGCAAGCTAAAGCTGCTCTCAGACATACTCCTGAAAGGAGGAACAGCCCCTAAATCTTGTGGATGTGAATGTTTCCAGCTATCATTCACTTACTAGCACAGAGAAGTCTCACACACCCTCTGCTATTCACTACAGACACAACCTGGTGACGTGAAGGATCATTTCTGGCAGGCTGCAGGATGTATGTCGTGATTAATGATTTACCAGTGATCTCATGTTAAAGCATACTTGGTGCATGCTCGGTAAGATCTGGCTTTGAGGGACTTGGAAGCATTCAGATAAGCAAGTGTCCTAGGTAAAAGTGGCACTTTGCCCTTCCGCAGAGCCTTTCATCCCGTAATTCCTGCATTATGCATGAACAATTGTTAATGATGACTTTGAAACACCACTGTCTGATAGGAAATGCACTAACACAGAGCAGGGGTGGGGAAACTGAGGCACAGACTCCCTGAGTGACTTTTCATAACCTCTCTATTCAGATCCACTACAGTCATTAGGTGTTAAGCATTACTGAGCATCCAAATGCCTGTGTGCCATCGTGACATCTTGTCTCCTCTTGCCTTGGTTTCCCAATGGGGATAAGGGGATCCCCTACTTCATAGAGTTGCTATGATGGTATAAAAGTGTTGTTAGCTTTATCTAGATATTCTGAATAGTTCTCTGAGCATTCATATCCCTATGGAAACAGCAGGAATTTTGCTGGTAAGGCATGACCTTTAACATGGCACTGCTTGCTCTGCCACCCCCTCTAAGGCCAGGCTTTCAGATGTATCCCGAGGGCTGTTCACATTGCCGCATCTAAACAGGGCCCCAAAGGAAGAGAAGTGAGAAAAGGAACTTCTGCCTAAGCCTGGAGCCTCAGACGTGCCTCAAGCTGGTGCAGGGAGCTGCTGGGGAGGCAGTGAAGAGAGGCTGCTGCTCAGTCTCATTTAGTTCCTGCCATTTCCCTCAGCCCCAAGGGCACGTTTGTGACAGGGCTGTGACACAGCCATGCTGAGCAACCTGTGCCGGCCCGCGTGCTCTTTTCTTGTGCCCTGTCCTTCCTCTTTCCTTGCAAATGCTTCAAGAGGAACATTGGAAGTGAGAAAACCCTTTCCCAGAGCAGCAGCAGCAGACTATTCCCAGCCAGATCTCTGGCTGGTGATGCTAAAAAGCTGCCCCATTTGTAGAGGAGGGAGAGGTAACTCAAGGTGCTCAGGAACTGCATCAGAGAAGGACCACAAAGCCAAGGTGATAGCCAGCCATCATCCACTTCTCCATCCCAATGCATGAGGGGTGGCTCTGAATGCTGCCAGGCTTGGTTCTCATGCTCCACCTCCATACATCCAGTGATCCTGCCGGCATCTCTGATGTACTGAACAAGCTTGGGAAGCGCAGTTTATGGGCAACTGCTGACGCCATGGGATTGCACAAGAGAATGGATGCACATCTTTTGTGTCTCAGGGTCATGAGACAAAAGAATTCCACCCTCAGCCTGTGTGGGGCCACAGACAAGGCTCTTATCCCCTCCATTCATTGATTCCACCCCTTGAAGCTCCACTGATCTCACTGATCTTGAGCAACCTGCTCTAGTGGAAGGTGTCCCTGCCTGTGGCAGGGGGTTGGAACTGGATGAGCTTTAAGGTCCCTTCCAAGCCAATCCATTCTATGATTCCCTGGTTTCTTCGTGTCTCTGCTTCCTTCTATAGACAGCACTCTGTCAGAAGGGCTTCGGTTTGTTCTTTCCCTCAGCAGAACATAAACCCAACAAAGCTTGAGGAATTTCCCACCCAGACACACTCCTGCATGTTTTAATACAAGCAGAACAAGTCCATCTGCCCCAGGGCAGACACCCCTGACTGGTTATGCATGGGAGAAGCTTTCCTTCACTTTACAGACTCCCAAAAAGGGTTGTAGGAGGGCTCTGCCCTAGAACAGTGCAACCAGCCCTGAAAATCAATGGGTCGTTTGTCCCAGCTCCTTTTTATAATGGATGTAATCTTTTCATTTGAGTGGTCCTTGTATAAGCTTCTCTCTACCAGAGGACACCAGAGTACACAGACAGGACCTAGGACACACAAGAGCTTTCTTGTCTCTATCATCACTTCCTTCTATGCTTTAACTTCATGCTTTGACTACTACTCTTGGGGGCTTGCAACTGCTGTAGTTCAGCAGTGACTAAGCCAAAAGAAGCCTCCAGCCAAGCTGCAGACAGGTTGTTATCCCAGGAAAACCTTATAAAGCAAGTTTAAAAAGCTTGTGGAAAGAGGAATGCTGGGAAAGAAGGAAGTGACATTGGGTCCTGGTGTTAACAGCGGAGGTAACTCACCTTTCCCAGCACTGCTGCCCACCAGAGTCACTTCCTCACCTCCAGGTTTATATGGTCACAAGAAGTGAGAGGAGTTTTATTCCATTCCTTCATCCAAATGTGGTGCACAAAGAGAACTGTCACCATATGCCCTGAGCACTAACCAGCTGAAGCACAGCAGCATCCTTCCTCTGCACTCCCTATCCACCCCCTTCCCTGCCTGCAGCTCTGGGCATCACTGACCAAGAGTTTAGAATCAGGGAAGATTTAATGAGAAAGGTGGAAATGCTGGAAGAACTTCAGCTCTCTGCAGCCTCCTTCCACAACATGTTCCTCTCTGGGACAAGGTCAGAACAGGACAAAGTGCAGCGACAGTCGTGATTCATACAGCCTCTGTTCTCTGCTCAAACAAAACCAAGAGGCACTGACCTGCAATGCGGAACGCGTGGTCCTCCTGCCCAGTGCTCTTCCCAGTCTCCATTTCACACACACTCAGCTCTTTCAAAGGCAGCAGTCCCTGCATAAAGAGAACACACTGCTATTTTGAGGGGCAGAACAATTCCTTTACATTCCAAATCCTTCAGTTTTAAGGGAAACCTCATCAACATTCCATGAGAATGATGGGAATGACCATAAAGCAAAATTGAGCTGCCCAGTTTCTATACTCCAGCCCTTCAGAGTCCCACAGTAACAAAGCACAGGATGACAAGTTTGTGCTCTCTGTCTCAGGCTTTCTAAGCAAGCACTAATACTGACTGCTGTAATGTCTAGGGGCCAGTATTGGCACATTAATTCCTCTTTAATTCCTCTACAATTAATAAAGTAAGGAGCTGTTTATAAAGTAGATGGGAGATCTTGTAAGACTGTTTGCACTGTGACATGTGTCTTTCCTCTTAAAAGGCTGGATGACTCCAGAGATTGTATCGGCATATTGCATTAACCTCAAGTCACCTAGAAAACAAGAAATCACTTCTAAAGGGAACAAATTTGAGCATCATCTACAAAACAGCCACGCTCAGTTTTAGTTATCCATGTGGAGGGAGAGAACATTGAGGGCTTCCTGGTTGTTCAGTTGTGATTTTTTGCCTGCACGTGCAAACCAGCCTATTGTAATACACAGAATCACAGAGTGGTTTGGGTTGAAGGGACCTTAAAGCTCCTCCAGCTCCAACCCCTGCCATGAACAGGGA
>JAVHNF010056621.1:3231-14171 GCA_034783455.1 Micropsitta finschii
CTCCAACCCAGCTGTAGGACCTTGCACTTGGCATGGTTAAACTTCATAAGGCTGGCATCAGCCCACCTCACAAGCGTGATCTGGGTTTTCTCATGGAGTGAGCACTTGGGCTGTGAGTGCACCACAAAGACCCTTCAAGACAAAGACATCAAAGACCCTTCAGGCCAAAGGGTCCTCTTGCACTATAGGGTAGATGGAGCCATTGTGTCTTATAGTGAGACACGTTCCTGTACTGAAACCAGTCTTGTGTGTTTTATTTCAAGAAAGGTTTTAGCTGGGGAGACTACAACGAAGAGCAGGGAGAACAGTCAGAGGTCTGAAAAACTAAACTGATGAGTTAAAATAGTCTTGACCTATTTTGTCCAGATTAAAGGTGAGAAGACAGGACAGGAAGAGAGGGCATGGTGATGATTTCAAATATGCAGAAGAGAAAAGAAAGGAAGTTCCTATGAATGAGGAAGGTGTGTGGAGAGTGCTGTGTAGAATAACAAAGTGGTTTTTTGAGTGTTTTGTGTCAGCCTGTCTCCTCAGGCACACCTATGCAATGTATAGGAAAGAAGGAATTTTTCCTGACTTGAATTCACAGCTGTTTTGCGGTAAATTCCGCAGCTGTGACCAGAAACTGGATGACCTTGTTGGTAGGACAGCCACAAAGTAGCCACAAAGTTTGGTTTTGATTATAACGTCTGTTTTATTTCTTCTTGAAGTCTGTTCCTTAAAATTTAATGTGCTCATGTAATTGCAGTGTAGTTCACTGCCCTGCTTTACCTCCGGTGATGGGAGTTTGAGACTTCACAGAGGAGGAGAAGGGAAAAAGAGAGACAGACTGATAGACACAGAAGCCCACAGTATGGAAAAATAAATGATACCACTGATGGGCTTTTCTGTCAGTGTATATGAGTTATTGAATGCTTAAGCAGAAGTATTACATGCTTTTTCTAACCCTTATTCCCATAAAACTCAACAACTAAAAAGATAACCTGCATGTAGTTTGTTAGTGGTCTTACATGCATTCATCTTTTTTTTTCCTTTTCTACTTTGTCTTTAAAAAAATGTCTCTAACAGAAATACAAATCAGATTCCCTCCAGCGGCGTAGATTTTCATTTCTCAGTAGGTAGATGGAAGAAAAAGATTAATAATTCACTTACACTTCTGTGAATCCAAGATTTTTTGGAAGCGACTTGTGTTTTGGGAAATGTGAACAATTGGAGCAGGCATCTTATGTTCTTCTGGCATCTGGATTGGAAGTCTTGAGCACCCCTTGTCCGAAATGCAGCCCCCTTAAGGTATCTTGAAAGAAACATGATGCTAATTGAGGCCTCTGAAACAACTCATGGCTTTTGAAAACCCCGGTGGTTGGTTTTAGTAGTTCTGGACTCCAGATGATTACTTTCAGGTCTTGTTTACAGTCTTTGGGCATGAATCCTAGGGTTCCTGAGCGACACCAGTGCCATCCTGGTTCACATTTCTAAGCAGGCATGTCTGTGTCAGCTGGGCAAGACCAGGCGATGCCACTGCCCACCCTTCCTGCTGAGGTTGCCCAAAGAAGTGGTATGTGTTCCATTCCTGGCAAAGTTCAAGGCCAAGTTAGACAGAACCTTGGGTGACATGGTCTAGAGTGAGTCATCCCTGCCCATGCAGGGGGGTTGGAACTGGATGATCCTTAAGATCCTTTCCAACCCAAACCATTCTGTTGATTCTGTGGTGGCCTTCTGGATAGAAAAATGTGAGCTTGGTGGGGCCAGCAAGAGGGAGTATGGCTGCTGGTCAAGGGAGAAGGATCCCATGTGGTTTGAGGGGACATTGTACTACAGAGATTCTTCAAACATCCTGTATTCAAGAGTTACTTACTGAACAAAATGCATTAAAAACTTTGGGAAGGAGGGCAGGAATTGAGGTCTCCCCTTCCCAACAGAGTGCACCATGGTAGCAATGTGGCAAGCTTTGATTTCTTTTCCTTCTTTTTGGCCCACAACATCAACTTCATTGTCAAGCAGCCTGAATTATTTCTGAAAGGCAGAGGAGGACACCTTCTGTTCTTTTCAGATCCTTCTGATCTTTTCAGATCAGAAAAATTGTCCAGGTTGCCCTGTGATGGCATCTTGCGTGGGTTGAACCCAGCCAGGTCATTTCGCTTTATGAAGAGCTCTCCAGAAACAGTTGGAGAGAATTATTTGAAGGAAGCTATCAGCTATTTAAGAAAACACCCTAGTGGCTGAATCATTGTCACCATTTCTGAATACTCCCCATAGCTGTTCTGGCTATTCCTCTGTTCCCTCACAATCTCCTTTTCATTGCACTTGGAAATAATTGAAGTTTGGAGGTAGAGGGAATGAAGTGCAGGTTGCCAGGCTCTGTAGGAAAATCAAGTACCTCAGACTCAACTTTTGCTGCTGAGCACGGGGCAGACAAAAAATACTAAAGAAATATGGATTCCTCCTCTCCTTAGCACATCTATCCAGCTGTGCCTTAATGCATCTGCTGCTGGTGTCATTGTTTTCCAGTAAGATCAGCTAGTGAAGATGCTTGTCTCCTCTTCTATACCCTACAAATTTGCATTGCATGCAAGGTGGACTGACTCTGGCAATGCCTGGCTTAGCATCCTCCTTCTGAAGGCTCAGAATGGTGTTAAAGCAAATGTAGATAAGGACATAAATCTGTCCTTTTGATGGAGGACGCTTTTATTTATATAAGGATGGGAATAGCAAGTATACTTACTTAATATTTAAGAATATGCACTGTACTGGTATAAGGCACGCCACTGCAGTCCAGTAAAACTAGATTCTGTATTTCTTAAAATAGAGTTGCTTTTGTCCTTTAGTTAGAAAGGTATTCTGCCATTGAAGAGGCATCATCACTTCTTGTGTTGCGGTGGAGAATTCAGAAGAAGGATTCTTGACCAAAAGTACTTTTAGTACAGCAATGTTTTCCCATCTTTGGAGGGACTGAGTGCAGAATATTGCCAAACTCCACTAAATGTAAGTGCACTGCATTAAGAGCAGGTTATATATACACATCTGGGGGCTACTACAGTCTGTTTCCTACTTGGGATCAAAGGTTCTTCAGGATCCAAGTTCTTGAGCATCCTTCAGCATCCAAACTCCAGGGTCTCTAGTCAGTGGCATTGTAACAGCCTCCTACTGAGATAAAAATACATGCAAATCACAGCAGCTCTTTCGTGTCCCCCCCTGAACTGTTTGGGAGTGATTTCCTGTGCTCTTGCTTTGGATAGGTTAAAGAATTAAGTGTAGGTAACTGTAGTCCCAGAGCAATGATGGACAGGATCTGAGCCAAGGTCTTCAGTCAGTCACGTCTTGTGACTGTATTTTGGTGTTTTACCATGCAGGATCTGAAGACTCTAACCAAAATTTTGAACCTGGACTTGCAAAGCTAGGTATTTTTAAGCATGCTGAAACACCTAGAAAGATAAAAAACCCTCAACCTGTATTTGCAAGTGTGCTGTGTGGTTGGAAAACCCAGTGAAATCTTATTTCTATCTTTATCATTATTTTTGTCATTAAACTGATTGAGCTGAAGGGTGAAGATGTCCTAGGCATTAACCACTCAAAGAGAAATAAAATACTTCATCCAAATTGTTTCCATGTTGTGGATTTGATAGCGTGTTCAGGATGGTGCCGTCTAGTGTTTGAAGTGTGTGAGATGAACTCACAGTGTATATATAGAAGCAAAAAATGTGGGGATATCGTAAGGAGGCAGTTTCAGCCTCATGTATGACTTTGTAATTGTATGTTTTTTAATGAACAGACCACAGTAGTTACACTTAGTAATGTTTGTTCACTAAAAAGGAAAAGGGGTGTTAAATCATTATGTTCTTTGATGAATGGCTTGTACACTGAAGAATAAATTGAACAAACTGGCATAGAGCTCAGTGAACATGAAATCGGCTATTAGAAGAAAGCTTGTGAACAAATTCTGGGCCTGATATGCATCTTTTGATTAATGTCCTATTAATCATCCATAGTGGCTACCTTAGCTAAGTCGTGCTGTAATCATTCGTGGTTGCTTACAGGAACACTAGCAAAGACTATAGAGCTGCAATAACTGAATATTATTACTGATTTCTCCCTAACTCTTGCTGTGAACAATTAATGGTTTCAGTACATTTCTGCCTCCCTTTATAAAAAAGAATACAATGCAAAATGAAAAGAGAGTTCCTCAAAGACCAGTAAAATTCTCCCAGGGTATTCTTAATGATATTCTGTCCTAAATGGTCAAACTATTGTAATGCAGAGTTCTCACCAGGAATAATAGTAATGTAATCACATTGAAGCTGTCTCCTTATGGATTGTAGTCAAACAGACAAAAATGTATAGTCATATTAACGAACACGGAATTCTTGTAGAATTACTACTTAAAATGGTTGAAATTATTTTAGTTCTTTTTATCACAGTATTTTCAGTTAATGCACTTAACAGCAACAGCAATTAAGGCTCCAGACTGTAAATTGGGATTAAATCCACGCTTTTGACATCAGAAGAAGCCTTGATTATGAAAAGGTATTATGCTCGTACCCCTTTCTTTTAAGGCCTAATGTTTTAAATCTGTATGGCTCTTCTCAACTGTGTTTGGTTGGTGGTTTTTTGAAGAAAAAAAAAAATGAATACACTTTTTCTGGTTTGTTTTTTTTTTTTTCTTCTTTTATGATTCTAAGTTATTGGCAAATGTTTACAGTAGAATCTCATATTCCTGTGTGTGAAGATTTAGTTCCACACCATTTATTTCGCAAGTGTGACAGAAAGAATCTCTGGCAATACCCACAGAATAGGTCCTTAGATGGCAGTGTAATTTCCTCCAAAGTCACTGTAGTCTGAGAAATACGGTGAAGTAATGAAGTGATGACAGGTATTAACATGCATAATGGGCTTTAATAGACATTTAATGTTGTTTAACTGGAAGAAGGAGAAGTGCTTTCCCATTGGAATATTTCTACATTGAAACTCATTGATCACCAATTTCAGAGGGGAAAGGTTAATCCATCAGTTTCTGTAACCAAACAGCACTGATGGAAATTCTTTAGGTGACATTCTGGATGAACTGAGCTTTCCATCTTTGCAAACAAATGAGTGATATGACAAGCATGGTGTTCAGAACACATTTAACCAATTGATTTTCTCTCCTCTTGTAATAAGATCTAGAGACATATGAAAGAGTGTAGCATGAGCCAAGATTAAAGGAACTGCTTCCTACAGGCGAACATAGGGGAACTGCATTATCAATAAAAGTACTATGAAGCATGTAGGCGCCCATTCTTTTTCTTTATATAAAGTTTGTTATTGCAATAAATAGCTGTTATTGAACTACTTGCCTTTTATTTCAGTTTTTCTGAATTTTATTTCAGTTGGCTTTCTGTGGTTTCCTGGTAGATGTTAGGAAAAGGTGTTATGTTTTGTTATGATAGCATTTTTATGCTCACTAGTAAATCCAGGCCAACTGTGGATTTAAACCAAGGAGTTATCATCTTTTGGGGCACAAAGAAGGGTATGAGGTGGGAGGGAAGGAGGAACCTGACTTCAGTTAATGTAAATATATCCATATATTTGAAAGGTTTAATCTATATGGTTCCATACTGTTACAACCCTCATCTTTTTCCTCCATTTTCCCTCTTTTTTCTCCCAAATTCAGCCCTGCTCTGAGTTTCACATACCCTCCTACACCGGTATCCCTCCAGCAAATGCATCAGCAAATTATAAGTCGTCAGCAAACCCTAGGTTCAGCCTTTGGACACAGCCCTCCACTCATCCATCCTGCTCCAACCTTTCCTACCCAGAGACCTATCCCTGGCATCCCCAGTGTCCTGAACCCTGTCCAGGTCAGCTCTGGACCTTCTGAGTCCACACAGGTGAGAGACAACAAAAGAAACCTTTGCACTCCATTAATTTAAAAATAAGTAAATGAAATAAATGGCATTGCCTCGATAGCAATTAATCACCACTGTCACTGAAACCCTTTGATAAGAGTTTTCTTATAGCTGTAGCATTTGGAGTCCCTTTATTATAAATCACAGAAGTATATGGATGGTTCCTGATTGGTAGCATGGTTCTGGGTCCTCATAAATATTGCAGTGTGATGCAGCAGCTTCTCATTTCAAAACTGTCTCTTCTGGCTCTTACACAGTAATTTAATAAAGGTGGGAAGTAAGAAAAAGGGGGAAACCACATTGAAACACTAACGTTTTAAAGATTAGCAGCTTCACCTCCAAACCAGGTTGACATAGGGTTGTANNNCGCTCCTGACACACACGTGAGTAACTTTGTGTAACTCGGTCTGTGGGCAATAGAAGAACTCAAACATGGTGCAGAAGTTTGAAAGTTTTTTCTCTGATTTATTGGACTTAATGAGTTTGAGTTAATAATTTCAATAAACCAAGATGTTTTCTCAAAAGCTGGGGATGTGAAGCAGTGCATCAGGCACCTGATGTGGAGTTTATCACTGTTCATGGCTTGCCTGTTATTAACCAGTGCTGTTTGTTTCCAGATGACTTGGGATAGGTTATTTATCAGTCTTTGAGCTGTTATCTCCTGGCTAGCTTTTACAAATGTAGAAGCAGAACATGCTGCTGTAGGAAGAGTATTGATTTTTTTGTGGGGTCCATGCAAGTTCAGATATCTCTAAAAGATCTCTGGATTCCTACAAGATCCATTTACAGGTGTAGATAATGGTGTTCAGTCTAGCACAGCAAGAGAAAAACAAGATTCTGGCCTGTTTCTGTCAGCAGTAGTTTTGCTGTTGACTGGGGAGAGTCCAGGACTTCATCTGGGATTTTTTGGCTGAGTCTCACAGTATTCAGTTTTGTTTCCTATCCCACCATTATAATGGGAAACACAGTGAAAGAGCTGGGCTCTTGTGTGCAGATGTTAAGTGCAAAACCTTTCCTCCATGTGTGAAAAAATAAATCGTGTTAATTTGAACTGAGCACACAGTGATTTTACTCTTCAGAACTGCCTTTCTTAAGTTGCCATCATGTAGAAAATTAGGGTCTTCCTACTCTTCTCTGGCCTGACAAAACCAGCATTGTTTTGTAGCAAGGAATTACCTTCTTTCTGTTCCCTCCCTGCTCCATTACAAGGTTGAGTGATGCAGCTCTTCCACCAGTTAATGCTGTGTAATTGAAGCACAATGTAATTGCATATCCAGTATAATTAACAGCGTAGCTTCTCCAAATAAAGTTGCTGAGCAGATGCTGCATATTTTTGTTTGGAGCTACATATTTATCACAGTCTAATTTTGTCTTTTGGGGAAAAAAACCCAAACAACCAAACAACTGCCTGCAGCAGAATAAACCCACAAGTGAATCTGCAGTGAGCAGCACTGGAGATCCCATGCACAACAAGCGCTCCAAGATAAAGCCCGATGAGGACCTCCCCAGCCCAGGAGCAGGAAGCGTGCAGGTATGGCCATCACGTTACAGTCATAAGCCTTTCATCTCACTGTCAGAGGGAAAATGCACCTTGCTTGTGGCGCATGTTCCTGCACTAGCGTGGCCCTTCATACACACACAGAAACCCCAGCTTAGGGTAGCAAGGGTTAAATGTGAGCAATGAAAGGCTTCTGGGGTGCAGGGTCTGTTGCAGAATAAGGGCCAAGAGGAAGGAGGCTGATGTTGAAGTACCTCTGATCAGTCTCAACCCTCTTCCAGGGAAAAGAAACATTCACGTCTTTATTGAGGATATTTTCTGTTCAGCAAAAAAACCTACTCTGCCTTGACTGTTAACAGGTCTTAGCACTGTGCTTCACTGAGGCCTCAGTGTCAGGCTCCGGTCTCATTTTCTATACTTTCTGTACCAGTTAATGCCACTGGTTTTAGTAGAGTGCCTTCTGATTTACAGTGAACTCAGGGGAGATGAGAATCAGAGCCTCAGTCTTGTGAGTGAATAAATGAAAACAAAGCAGAGGTCTGCCTAAATCCTTCAGCAGGTTTGAAATGGAAAAATAGTATGAGTGCATAATCTGAACCAAATGCTGATGCTAACATCTGACTCTTTCCCTCAGCAAATAACAAGCTGGGGAGAATGAGGCACCTTGAGGAGCTAAAGGTGGAAAGTCAAAAGCCAAAATTCAGTGCTTTCTTTCCCCACTCACCCCTTTCATGTACACATTATGGGCAAGAACAGACTAACAAGTAGCCTGAAAGTTACTGGTCTGCTCGCGGAAAGGTTTTAGTGTGCAAAACTATCACTGGATTAGCTATGGATTACTGGTGGTCTAGTTTGTGTCCAACCCTAGTACTAAAGTCAAATTCCAGTTAATTCAGCTATAATGAATAATGCCTTTTTCATCAGTGGCACCACTGAATAGTAACTGACAAGTGCACAAGTAACAAGCTGCTTAAATATAGGGAGGGGGAAGCCAAGCCTTTATGATTTGATTTTAATTGAAATGTAAAGGAATTATTTCTTTTAAAAATTCTCTGCAGTGGGTACTTCAGGGGAGCAAAAATCGATTTTACACGGGTAGTCTGCAAATGGCTTCTGCTTTACCAGCCCTGTTTTGGGCTTAGAATGGACTAACCATGAACCAAGAGTAAAATAATCTCCCCTACCCCCCATCATCTTTCTTCTAATACTGAAGTAATTCACTTTTCTTCCTTTTCAGTTTCAGAATATCCTCTTTCCTCACCCCTGGTTTTTTAACTCTCTCCAGGAACAGCCAGAAGGAATGACCCTGGTAAAAGAGGAAGGGGACAAAGATGAAAGCAAACAGGAGCCTGAAGTGGTCTACGAGACAAACTGCCACTGGGAAGGCTGTTCCCGGGAGTTTGACACGCAGGAACAGCTAGTGCATGTAAGTTAATGGTATTCAGGAACTGGGTTTTAAAACTACGTGACCTTTTTCATGAGGGTCAGGTTCTCTGACCCTGTGCTGAGTCAAGTTTCTCAGCTAACAGCGCTGCAAACTGGAGAGGGGTTTATGAGTTTCTGGGAATAAAGAAAACTCAGAGCCACAGTGCTTGACCTGTGCAGTCAGCTAAAGCTTAGTGTAAAATTCAATAAAGTCTTCAACAGAGATTGTAATGGCTCTGATCCTGTAAGCCAGCAAACGCTATTTTGAGTTAGAGACTTTGATAGTTATTGAGTAATAGTAAGCTGGACATGAATGATTATTAACCTTTAGCCAAGTTTGATTTTTTTTTTCCCTCCCCAAAGGGAATGTAACAGTAGAAATGGGTGAGGGGAATTCTTCCCCTTCCCTAAGGGGAGAATTTGGTATCAATTTACTGTTGTGTGTAAACCAAAGGGGATTATTTGGCTAAATACATGGAGACTGAGTTATTTCAGTCTTTTTAGCAACAGCAAACTGTATGGTCTTTTTTACGCTACACCAAATATTAGTTGTGTCTGCCTTGCTTTTTATTCATTTCTGCCACCTTTCTAAAAGAAATTATTTTTACTGACTTGTAGTGTTGCAAGCTAGAAAAGGAACAATCAAAAGCTAGACTATAACCTGGCAAGTACAATCCCCTCCACATTTCCAACCTCCTTAGCTACCTCTTTTAATTACTGGTATCATAGAATATATCAAATACTCTGAAAAAAGGAAGAATTACTAGCACAGATTAGAGAGGAACATCTACAGCAAATATCAGTGTGTCAGAATTGTATTTATTGTAGGAAACTGTTCAATAATTTCCTGAGATCATGCAAAACGTACTGCAAAATGCGGCCAGTGCTGCTGAAATAGATTGTATAAAAATGTAGTTTTCCACACAAAACAAATTAGAAAACCCCACCGTATATTTCCAAACCCTATGAAAAATGGCAAACTGATGCTGCAAAGCTGACTTCAGTAAAGCAATGCCAGCTTTCACTTGCTGGAATGGGAGAGCCTCTTGGTGTTGCAGTTACTCATCAAGATGTGTTTTTAGTTTCCTGTTATTATTAGGTAATAGTAGTAACAGTAACAACAATAATAATAGTAATAAATGAAAGACTATAAAAAAGTAATGGCACAGATGGGGCATTTTAAAAGAATCCTTTGGACATATTTTGCACAAAAAATTCCCTAACATTTTGATAGGTGAAAATGACATGTGAGGAGAGACTCTTTTGAGGTGTCACAGCATCTTTTTGGAAAGAAATGCCGTAAGAATGGCTGCTGCAAAGGCTTGGACACATTTACAAGATCAAGTGTTGGCCTTGCTATTGATTCCATACGAACAGACCAACTGACATCATCTGGGGCTCTGCACAGGCACAGTCTTGGTATCTGCTAATAGTTGTAGTGCTGAAGCTTTATGGTGCCTGGCAAACCTTTCTCAATGTTCAGAAATGATCTGTGATGATGATAAATAATTTACACCAAAATATATGGAATAAAAGAGAAATCCAGAGTAATGGTGTCCTTGGTAATGAAAAAAAAAAAAGGAAGAGGATTTTGTGATGTTTCAGATTAAAAATATGATTGAATTCCACTGTACCTGTTAGCTAATAGCTAGTGTTTTTTAGTTTAAAGTGACTTAAATTGACAGTGTGGTAGTTTGGTTGTTTGTAGGGGCTTTTAAATGCATTTGTTGTTCCTGGTGTGATTCTTATAGCAAATCTTACTATTATAAGGGTCAGCAGCAAGACTCCTGTGAAAAAAAGTCTATTTCTTATATTTCTGAACAACGGCAGCATCTGAAATGGGTTTCTCTACACATAAAAAAAGGAATATAAAAAATATTTCTGTGATCCAAGGAGCTCTTTTAGGCAGGGCTCAGGATTCAGATATGTTATGATGGCATTTAAGATTACAAGGCGCAAGTTCTGACTCGATACCCTGAAGACAATGAATTCATCATTGCAACCATCACATTCAAGTAGCACAAATCACTCCGTAAGAGCCAGTGTGACTCAGTGATGGGGCCGTGGTCTGTGATTTCTTCTGCTGTTCCGACAGAGCCCTGCTGTGGGGACTTGAGCAAGTTATTTCTGTCCAGAAT
>JAVHNF010056623.1:7035-20290 GCA_034783455.1 Micropsitta finschii
CACTGTTCAAAACACAGACCTCACAAGTCATTGGCCTGAGAAAGCCATCAGTGCTTTATATGCAGTAAGTTCATTTGCAGATTGAATGGTTAAGTAATACCTCCAGCAGTGCCACTCCAGTCATCCCAAGCTTTAAGGATCTCATATGGGTAGCTCCAAGTTTCACACATCACATCTATGATCACCCATGCTTTTATTTTAAGACTGTCTGCTGCTTTAGCTGTTCGGGCTTTTTTCTGATGTCACAGAAAGAGATCTTTTCATGGAAAAATTTCACTCCTGTGAAGCCAATAGAAAAGGTAACTCCGTTGAGAGGAGGATGGGTTGAGGTCTGTAAAAGAAAACCTAGGTCTCTCAAAGTTTTAAGTGAGTTGAGTAAAGATGCAGTTTGATTTTGAGGAGTCTTTGTAGCGACGTTTGGCTTTTAGGCATTTGCCTATTAACTGACAGAATCTCATTAGTGAGTTTAAGCTGACTGTCATGGCACTGGCAAAACCCTCTTCATTTTTCTTTTTTTCTCAGGAGAAGATACAGCCTTGGCCTTTTAGTGGCATCACGTTTTGTTTCTGCCATGCAAACGCGTCTGTCTTAAAAATCCCTTTGGTGCTGTTTCTGATCTATGAAAAACAAATCTCCCAGAGAGAAAAGCTAATTTGGGCTGATAAGCATCATATCAATACTTCCAATTCTGACTTAGAGGAGAAGACCCAGTCTGGCTAGAATGTAGGAAAGGTTCTCTCTTGCTGTTTGTGCTTGCATCAGGGGACAAACCAAGAGACTTACTCGACCTCTGTGCACTGGATTAGGAGTAAAGCTGATAACCTAGGAAACTGAAGGGGAGCAGACTTACTGCTTAAGTATGAGGATCCACTGTTATAACAAAACTTGTAAATGTACTTATTGTAAGAGCTTAGCAAGATGCTTCATGTTTCCAGGCATAAAACAAGGGCAGGAGAAAGGGACAAACATCCAGCAACTTTTGATGGAAAGTCACCCTCTCTTGTCCCAAGAAGGCTGAGCTCAAAGACTGAACTAGGGGGATGGGAACCCTACAAAGCAATTTCTGTACTTTCTAAGGCAAGCTTGCTAACTCCTGAAGTATTTCCTCCCTTGAAATAAGTCTATTTTTCTTTGATAAAGTAATCTTCAGGGGATCAGGATATTACAATTTTAGTAGAACAGGACAATAAGAGTTGGCTTTAAATGTGGTTTTGAAAGAGGATGTGGTGGTTTAGCATACTTTAGCTACAAATCAAGAAATTCCAGTTACATTTCCCTGGAGGGCTGAGGACAAAGAGAATACTCTCTTGTGTACCAAGTAAGACAATGACAAAGAGAAACAAAAAGCCATAGCTTTCCAGGAAAGTAGGTGTACTGCGGTTGTACATTTGTGTACAACCGCAGTCAATGTTTGCAAGTGCCATTTGCATGAGATTTTTCAAACATGGGTAAAAGAACTAGATGGAAAATGGTTCCACTTTTGTTTGTTTTTGCAAACCAGTTTTGAATTTCACAATAATATTCCAGCTTTTACACCAACATTTTTATTCGTGAAGGATGTCTTATGCTGTTAAAAGGATTCCCCATTTCAGAGTATACTGAGCTTCTTTGGTGTTACAGGTCCTTCTTTTTCAGTCATACTCCTTATAGGAGATGGGAATTGATAGAGCAAGCTGTCCACTCACATTTCAGAGGAAGATTTATTGAAAATGTTTCTTTTTTTCCCTACAAGCCATACTTTTTACTTTTTCTCTCCCAGAGTTCACCATGAGTCTAACTGTTCAGTTACACAAATGTCTGAAAAGAGCAGAACTTTCATTCTTCCATGATCTTCACAGATAAAATGCATTAAGTATTTGATTTTTACAGATGTTGTATTCTGAGGCGTAATTTGCTTTGCTTCCTTCATTTTGGTATATACTACTAAGGGAGCACTGAACTGATTCTTTAAAAACGCCAAGAGTGATCAGCATAGGGTACATTTACTGATTCAGTAATGGAAAGAAAAGTGCTGCTTTCCCATAGTGCTATCACAGAGTGCATTTCATAACAAAGACATCCTTTGGAAAGGAAAATACAGAATACTGAATCATAGAATCAACTCGGTTGAAATAGACCTTTAAGATCATCAAGTCCAACCATTACCCCAGGACTGCCAAGACCACCACTAAACCATGTCACTGAGGGCCTCACCTATATGGCTTTTTAACACTTCCTGGGATGGTAGTTCCACCACTTCCCTGAGAAGCCTGTTCCAATGCCTGACTATCTTCTCTGTGAAGAAATTCTTCCTAATATCCAATCTAAAAATTGGATGTTCATAGGAATTTTGGAGTGAGCCTTTGTAGCTTCTGGAGACCCAGCCACAGACTGAGGTATGCTAGAAGAGATGGAACTTCCTAAGTGTTTTCCATCCCTCTTTTCTTTCCCCTGTTCTCTTGCCAACCTTTACTGGAGGACAGGGCCTTTGTTGTCCCGCATGCTGACAGTTCTCTGTGAGAAATAATACAGTGGAGGGTGCTGTGCTGGTGGTTACTCCTGCAAAATGGGCTGTCACCTCTGGGACCCACTCAGCTTTGCTAGCCTCAGGCTCTCATTTGGCTCTTATTGTCAGTGGAGTCTCTGGCTGTAGGAATACTTAATGGTTAGGATTGGGAAGGATAGCTGTGAAAAGCAGTAAAAGCATCCTATATTTATATAAGGATCCATCACTAACGTGGTTAGGGATGTAATATCCTCTTGAATGGCTCTCTTCAACAATTCTTAATACATTGCTTCAAGCTTTACGTATCCTTCTTAATATTGCTTGTACTGAATGTGCCTGTTTGCAGAAGATGAAGTTATGTGAAGAGACTTGTGAAGCTCAGCCAGGCTTTGCAATAAGTCTCCTGTGCTAAGGACAAGCCCTTTTCAGTGCCTTAGGTGTACAAGGTGCTGCTTGTGGCACTGCTGACCTTTTCTTCACAGTGGTAATCTGCAGCTCTAATTCAGTTGAAAAAATAGCTCTGTGTATTGAAGTTTTCCATGCACATGAAACATCCCTGGCGGTTGTTCAGGAGAGGGAACTCTCTGCAAGTTCTTCCCGAAAAATGCAGGGTGAGTCAGCTGGTGGTATGAATTTGGAAGGTTGTAGCATGAATTTGGAAGGTTGTACAAAGATAAGGGGGCAGGTGAAAGAGAATTGATTTCAGAAATTCCACTTTCAATTGCATTGTGTGAATGTAGGATACGAATATTGCATCAGGGAAGCTAGAATTATTTTCGTCATTTGTTAACAGCAGATAAGCTAATACAGTTAGATGAGGATGTTTTCAGATTCCAGGTTTGTTGTAATGAAAGTTTTCCCCATGTGTGGAGTCTCTTTTTCTCAATTAGAACAGGGAAGATAAAGGGAAAAGCGTATTGTATTAAACAGAATCATCGGATCACAATTGTGATTACGAAAAGTGCTGTAAAAACAATTAGTGATAAACATCGTGTCCTGAGAGGTTTGTGATCTAAATAAAAAGATAACAGCTGAGTGCAGTATTATGCCTAGTTTTGCAAATATGCAAAAAAAAAAAAGCACACAGAAAGGTGATGCTCTGCCTGATGGGGCACAGTAGGTGGGATTTATGGACAGGAGGGAGACCAAATTCTCCAGACTCCCAGTCCATTGCTTTCACTTGAAATAGCTGTGTACTGTGCTTTAGAAGTCTGCAAAGTTAAACACATCTAATGTAGTTCACGCATAGTGAAAGTTGAGCATTTTAAAGTACTTCAAGGTTGAAAACAGACATAAACATGGCTTAGGTCTTTTGCATATTACCAGAATCTTATGTGATAAATTGATGTTACTCTTTTAATCTCTGAAGCTTTGAATATTCCCTTCCTGAACAAAAGTTCCTCTCTCATTTTGAACCCTTTGGAGCTCTCTTAAATCCTTTTGTTACCTTTTCTGCTTCTTTGTTCAGCCATCAGGACTGGAAGTTTTTTGCTTTTGACCTCAGGGAATTTGGGACATGAAGTGTAATTTAGGTTTATAGTCAAAAGAAAGTCTTTATATTAAAGGAAGTGATTTACTGCTAATTCTTTAACTGAACTTGTTGATTATTGAATTAACAGGATTAAAATATGTCCTAGACATATAGAAGATTTAATGGTTGTTCATTTTGTTGGCTAAAGTTCATCTCAGTCCAGGAGTCTCTTTTTTGTTCTCTCTTGCATTTATCCATTACCTGAATTTGTCATGTGATGGGAGGAAAACTGCTCTGAGGACACCAGAGTGATGCAGGGAAAACTTCTTCTTTATCTAGGTTTTCCCTTCAGCCTGTGTATTCAGCTATGCAATCTTCCTGGTTTTCTGATTTGGTTGTTTGAACTGGGTATATGATTTTGTAAGGCAGCGCTTGTGTTCTTTGATCCATGTTTCCATTTTGGTTAGAATGATCTCCTTAACTTGTAAGTGCTGGAATAGTTCATGTAGAAGTATTTTATTATTTGAATAAAGAGAAGGTGCACTGGAAGTCTTGAGTGTCAGAGTGCAGGATCCCACCATTACCTGCAGTGCCCATCTTTCCCCTACCTGTAGAAAATCAGAACAGGCTGCATTAGCTCTTTCCCTCCACCAGGCACCTTCTTAATGTCAGACAGCGATACCTATATGAAAGGTGTTGATGGTGGCAATGCCATTTGAGTCACAACTGTGAAATCACTGTGCTGTGGATATAGCTACACAAAAGCATATGTGATCTCTGTCGCTATATGCTTTACAACTAGGTTTCGGTTAAAATTTCTAATGGTTTAGGTGGTTGTCTTTTATCACCAGAAAAAGACTGCCCTCTTGAAAACAAAAGAGTCGGTTTCAACAGATCTTTTTCAGCTTAAGGAAAATTAAGTTGGAAGTCTCATAGTTGTTGAAATACCCTACTTTAACTTTTGAATTTTTGGTCATGATGGTGGTTAAAGCATTTTCATTTTGGAGAGTTATGTATCTGAGATTTCAAAACAAACAAGCCAACCTGAAACGCTAGACATCAATAACCTCTTCTTCTGACCTACAACATTATTTTCAGATTCCATTTACACCTTCTTTCCGTATTTATCTTCCTTTTTCATGTTTCAATTCCAGTTTAATACACAAAAATTTTCAGAACTTCAGTTTTCTGTGGGATAAGAAAATACCCACTTTTCCTCCAAAGCTCAGCTTCTAATGTAAGATGGCAATCAGCAGGAAAACTTAAGAAACCAAAGACTGTAGGCTGTTTCTTTCTGACGCAGAAAGGCTATAGACAAGGAGGGGACTTACATACAATGAATTTTTGGTACATATTAGGTTATATGTGCATCACATCCTATCTGATTTCCTCTAGTTTTGATGCTGAAGGTTTGCAAGAGTGGCAGCACCCCAAAACAGATACTGAAATCAGTGTGCAAATAGCTAGTATTAAAAAGAAAACCAAACCAAAGCTGGACTTCCAGGCTGGCACGGTGTGAGAACAGACCACTCAAGATGGGAGGAAGGGTTGGCAGGGTGGAAAAGGAAATAAGAGTTTGAGATGATGGAAAGTGTGGTCCTTCACTGCTGCCCAAGCCTGGATCACAGCAGCAGATGCTGTCACACTGGCAAGGAGGAGGGCAGTTGCCATGGGTCAGGTTGTGAGAATGGCTATAAAGGAAAGAAAAATGTTCCAATATGTGGGTTTGGACAAGTGTTAGGGTAGAAGGCAAACATTTTAGCTGAGTAATATTTAAAATGAAAGGAGACAGTGGGAAAAACTCTTTTGAATTGGACATGGAGAGCTAGTTAGAAATAACAAGAGGAAGCTAAGAATGGTTTGTGCCAAGCACTGCAGAGCAAAAAGGTTCCTAAATATGAAATACATTCAACTGAGGAATAAACTCTGAAGGGAAGTGGAAGAAGCCCCATCATTTGAAATACTATAACCGGAGTAGACAAAGCACTTGAAAGTGCGCTGCAGGGAACAGTCTTTCTTTGGCAGGGAGCAAGACTTGGATGACCTCATAGCTTCTTTCCATCTCTATTAGAATCACAGAATCCAAAGTCTTTCTCAAAGCAACAGCACAGCCAGCTTTGAAGGTTTGCCCAGTTTTGGCATTGTAACGTTGGTTAGTACCACTCCGCACACTCCGGCCCCTGCAGATTCCCAAAGCAATATTTAATAGCTCTGCTGACAAACTCTGATTAGTGTGAAATACTGGCAAGCTGTGGAATGTATTTTGGAGAAGTTTTGTTACCAAATGGACCAGATATGAAAAGGTTCATAAAAAAAATTTGCAGTTTCATGCAAGACAGTTGGTCAGAAAGACATTGTTAGTGTATTTCAGTACCTCCTTTGCTGCACAGTGATTGCAGTGCTCAGTTAGTTATACCTTGCCAGTTTTCATTCTGAAGTTAGATTTCAGTCCTACTTTTCTATAGTGTTCAATTTAAAGGAGATGAAATAGCTCCAATGTATTAAATTGTAACAAGAAGTTTAGCATATGCTGGTGTTGTAGCTGCATTCCTTATTAAATCCCAGTAGCCAGACTTTGAAACATAGGCAGCTTTCTCAACTGTACAGCTCCTGTTAGAGATTTTTTAAGAAAGAAAGACTTAACTCTTAGGAAGAAGTGAAAAAGACAATTAAAAGTTACACTCTCCTATATTATACTATGTAAGGCTACAGATTCACTGTGTGTTGACATTGCTTATAGCTTTGTGACAGTGTAATGATTCTTAAACATCTGCCTCTTCCTTCTAGTGAGACTTTTTGGTGGGAGAGAAGCTCTGTGTCTGCTCTACACTGGGTCACTCATTTCTGTTTTCCCTCTCAGCTTGGCTGCAAACCATCAGAAGGTGCAAATGTAGCTTTCTCACCCTAGGGCAGCATTTTTTCTCCTATCCACTTGATTTTCAGGCTCTTTGCCCAGGCTGGCTCTACTGCCATGATCTCCTCTGCCCTTCCCAGCAAGACTCGAAGGCAGCAGAAAGCAGCAGGAAGGCTCTGTGCTCACTTTGCATGACACTGTTTTCACTCCCAACAAAAAATGGCTGGAGCACTGCAGAAAAACAGGACTTGTCCTTTCTAGACCTCTGCTGTCTGGGAGTACGTTAGGGTTATTTGGGAATGTGGAGAAGGTTTACCAACATTGTTCTATGAAAGCTTTATTCTCGAAGGGTCAGAAGGGCCCTGTGCTCTGCCTTTTTGCCTTTCCTGCCAGACCAGCCTTGATAGTGATGCTGCTCACTTGAGAGGGAAGCAAAGAAGTTTTCAATCATGTCTGTATTTGTCAGTGGAAAAATGGAAACCTCTTGGGGAAGAAGAGTGGGAACAATTGAATTTATTTTATTCCAAGGTACAGTAAAACTCATTTTAAAAATTATTACCTAATGTCCATAACTTATTCACAGTACTAGTCCCAGCAGAGTTAGTAAGACTATTATGCACTTAAAATTAACTGTGCACATAGGAGTCGGAAACATCAGAATGTGATGTTTTACTTCGCTTTTTCTAAATCTCTTTGTGGCACAATATCTTTTATTATTTCAGTGCTGTTAAGAGGTTTAACATCATGTTCCCAAATGGATTGTGAGCTTAGCAGAAACTTTCTAAAGAGGAGCCCAAGTTCCTGAGCGCTAACAGCGCCCTCGCAGAAAACCCCCATGGAAATGCTCTATGTTTAGTGCACTGCCATGATAAGTGGAGGAATGCGAGGCAGAAAGCACAGAGTGGGAGAGGTTTAACACAATTGGAAACTGAGAAATTGTGCCTTCTGGATCATCATGTGCTAAAAAATCAGGCAGGGTTAAAGGAAATAGGTGGAAAAGGGAACTAGAAGAATATGCTAGTGATAATAAGAACAAGGTGGGAAGCACAGTTGCTGAAAGCAGTGAGGAAAGAGATTTTCAGATTTATGAATGTTGATTCATTTCCAGTAGTCTCTCCATTGACTGTCTTGTAATGCACTTTATCAACCTGTCTCCATATTTCAGTCTTCCTTACAATGAACTAACCACTTAGAATTTATGAGATGGAGGTTAAGACAAATATTTGAACCTATGGATGAATATAGCCAAAATGAAATAGCAATACAATGATGCTTTACTTCCCTTGTGCCCTAATGTGAGCTGTGCCACTGAGGGATTTTAAGTGTGCTAGGCTTGGCATTTGGATTTTCTTCTGCTTGGCTATTAATTGTTCTAGGTGGTGAATGTCTTAATTTCCCAATTACAGCAAAGGAAAGAAAGAAGGGAAGAAAAATAAAGTACTTCAAGAAGGGTTGGGGGGAAGGAATGCCAGGAACACTGAGAGGCCAGGAGAGACAGTCAGAGGCCTGGTAATTTAATCAGAAAGTCTGTTCATATGCTATCTTCAGATTCAAAAGACTATCATTGATTGCACAGTCTGAATATAATGGAGTTACAAAGACACAGATTATACCAAAGGTGGTCAGAAGGACTTTTAGCATAATGTGTAAAGTGGGAAGACAAGAACTGGACTATCAGAACCTGAACTGTGTATTAGATATGACTTGTCTACTTGTTCAACTTGCAGATTTGTCACAGAAACAGTTCAGGCAGAATGAAATAAGAAACCTCTGAACTGCAAGATGAGATTTCTCTTTAAAGGACCTGGTGTGTATATCTTGCTATCCAAGTGGCAAGACAAAAAGCCCAGCAAGCATGATACTAAGAAACACCACAAGTAACGTCCTTATCAAGTTCCAGATTAGTCGGGGGAAGAGATGGGATTTATGTAGTGAATTTATACTAAACTCTCTTACTTGGAGAAGTTAACCTTAAATCTTAAAGAATACAACTGAAGTTCTAAGGGTACAGGGAGCTTTCCTGGCTGTACCATAAGGAACACATCACTAGCATATTCTGCAACAACTGTATGACACCCTACTTCAGCTACCTCTCTTGTCAATGCAGGGAGACAGGCTTTGACCTTACAGCAGTTCCATCTGGGACAATCTTCTAGAATCTTTCATCAAAAGTTATAGCTTGAAGTACAGAATCATACTGTGTGAAATGAAGTATCTAGTGACCTCATCTGAGGCTCAGGGACAATTTAGTTGTGGAGTATAGTCTAAGAGAAAACAAATTCCATAAGACACGTACAAAGCTAGAAACTTAGTGCATATGCCTGCCCTGGACAGCTCACCTGCTAGGATTGTGAGCAAGAAGAATTGCTGATTGCGGGGTGTTCATTTTTGTATGTTATACGCTTGGGAGGTATTTAAAGTTTACTGGAGCAGACTATGGTAATGAGACAGGAAGGGATTAAAGCAGAACAAAAGCAGCCCAGTACAATTCTAAAAATAGTCCTAATACAGCAGTAACTAAGACCCCAGATTAGATATCTGCCTCTGACTTCAAAACAGCCTTGGATTCTTCCAGATACACAAATCTCATGCTGAAAAATCCCAGTGAACACCAACATTTGTTCTGCTAGTATTGTGTAAGGGTTGCTGAACTCTTCTGAGGCAACTAATCTAACAATACTTGCAAGATGTTACTTCTCCCTCTGATATAGGTAAACCAAGGCAATAAATTAAGTTTGTTGCCAGAGACTTCACTAGAGTAAAACACAACAGACATTACCTCAGTTTTTAAGTCCCAGGTATAAAGGTGCTCCTGTACTCCTGTGTTTTGCTTTTTTGATTTATCATTTGTTTGGGGTTGGATTTTTTTGTTTGGTTCATTTTGTTTCCCATGTACCATTCGAAGTCAATCTTAAACCACACAAACCAAAATATTTGCAGTGTACTATTGTTCTTGTGTGCTCAGACTACATTTTCTTCAAAGCAAGGCAAAGCGAGATTGCTGTGTACTAAATATGAAGAGTATGCAAGTAAGTCAGCACCCATATTTGTTTTTTCATTTGTCCCATGAAATTTGGTATTGTTAGCAGCAGAAATAAGCAACTTAAATGTTCAGCCTTAGCTCTAAAAAGGCTTATACGTAGCTCTTAGAAGTAATTTAGGCCTGCCACTGATGTTCAGAGGAAGATATTAACCACTTAATTCAGAAAGACATGCAGTGCAATCTGTATACTACAACCTACAAGAGATAACTTGTTGTCATATCTTCAAGAAATGAATTGAGAAATCATGAGTGGGATTTTTCTAGTGCAGCCAGCAATAGCTTAACTCATTGCCTTTAGACATCACTTGCCAATTATTTCACAGGAATCTCAGTTAAGCCAATTGCCAAATGCTCTTTAAAATCCCTATCCAGCTTTATGAAAGACTTCAGTTTGAAATTAAATGCAGCTGCATTTTTAATTTATTTTTATCTAAGAACATGGACAGTTACATTGGATGCTCTCAATCAAGGAGAAGCAACTCAATTGTGTATCTGATTTGTTCAGGTACAAAACTGACTTTTTTTTTTTTTTTCATAATACAGACTATTATTTAGCAGGAGATGTAGTAAATAGTAAGGCAGAATCACAGTGGGATATTTACTGTTAGCAGAACATTTGCTGTGGTCCCCAACAGAAAGAGCTTTAGTCACGGATGCATAACTGGAGCATAAAGCAGCTGTTACCAACTCTGCAAAGGTAAGAAGTCCATAGTATGAAATGCTGTTGAGCTCACACAACCATGTGCTGTGCAGCTTAACTCTTCTGAGGAAAGAAATTTAAATCCTTATTTAGGGACCTCAACTCCTCCCTGTGTCATTCACTAAAGGAGCTGTCCACCTCAGAAGGTGCCTTCTGAACCACTTCCAGACTGAGCAGCCACCTGAAGGTCAACATACCTACTGCAGCAGGAACAAGCTGGGGAGAACTATATGCAAATTCTTTTGTACCCCCAAAGCAGGAGTCTTTGGACATACCTATGTCTCCACCTGTATACAATCCAAATCCTTAAATGTAAGTGCCAAAGTGCTTTCCCAATAAACAGATATAAAAAATTCTTCCAAAGTACAGAAGACACAGAACCCTCTATCAATACACTTGGCATGGAAAGGCAGGTGGTTACAGCACCTTCTAGAGATCAGAAAGACGCAAGTGCAAGTCCAAGCCCATGGGCACAATTAGCACTCTCCACTTTCATCTGTCACAGTCATTGTGACAACTCAAACTTCCTGGGACAGGACGTGGGAACACAAATGAGCATCACAGTACTATTTCAGGTGTGTCCTCAGTCAATCTAAATCTATCCTTCATATAAAGGAGAAAACCAAATACATATTAATGTACTTACCCAACATGCAATTGTATGAAGGGGGACAGCAATTCACTCTCCTCCCATATGTGTTCTATAAAGAAAAATGTTGCTATCACTGCACTTCAAGTAGAGATTGATTGACTCACCATATGTAGGTTTGCTTTCAAAGTAACATATAGTTGAAACCCCACAGAGAAGTTTTGGATCCTAGCCAAGAAAAAAGCCTTAGCAAGATGACAAGGCGATAGTGGTACAAGTAAGGTATTCCAGGGCACAGGCAGCAGCAGAACTTCAGGCTCAGGGGTAATTCTGGGGTCAAAAGCTAAGTCCTTGTTTGCCCCAAACACCTGGGAAATAAGCTGCTGGAACCAGGATCTGCAGGAACAGTGTTCCGAATTTAGACATCTAAATTAATTCCTTTTGGATGTGACCTCTAAGATTAGAATAACAGAGACCCAAGATAAAAGCTAACAAAAGAGAAGACAAATAAATTGACTTTTCATCTCACTAGCAATATAGAGAAGCCTTTTCTTCACATACTCAGCTACCTAACATTTCTGATAAAACAGATGTTTTTGTAACCAGTATATATTTTTTCCATTATAAAAATTAAGTCAAAGAACTCAGAGAGTTTAAGGGATCTTTACTTGACTCTCAACAGGACATCTTTTTAGGGCATTTATTTCATAGGGCCAACTTTATATAAACAACAGAACTATATTTTAGGCTTTCTTTTTCCACTTTGAAGTTGCCTTCGTTCCTTAAAAGTTTTACAAAAGTTTGCAGAATCCCAGATTAGGGAAGACCTGTGTAGTTCACAGAAGTCTGTACTCATTTTAGCATGTTTGTGTTCTTATATTGTAAATGTGCCTCACAGAAACTAGTTTAGAGCATCCAAGTAGTTCATAGAGTTACTCTTGAGTGATACAAATCATCTCTCACATAAATGTAATGTTTGACTCCAAGAACATGCTACCAGATGTGTTGCTAACATCACCCAACTAGTAGATTCTACAAGATGAAAGAGGCTGGTCAGAGCTTCCGAATTTGAAAGATCTATATGAATCATCCCCTGTGTTCCCAGGACATTTTCCAGATTCCAAAAACCTGAGGTGACAGCAGCAAATGTTATGCATAAATCCACTATTTTTGTGTGTAGAAGAATTAGACAAAGTTTTTATTTCCTATATTGGAAATTAGACTTCACTTATCAACCAATAGGAAACCCCACTAAAAAGTCTGACAGTAAGAAATACATGTAGCTCTGACTGTGTTCTGTGTTAAACCACCACTGAAGTTAAATCCCAATCATACATTTCCAGTAGGGATGAAACAGCTGGAGCTGAAAGGGGTAAGGTAAGGTAACCTTTCTAGACAATATTATATGATACTGTCATTAAGAGCTCCTCACTTTCACATTAATGCAGTATAACTCTACTGTGCCAAGCAACTCATGTCTTATTAAATGACACCTGAAATACACAACATGCACAGAAAATAACTTTGAACACTAGGCTGATAGAAGTGGCTTTCTCCACACATACTGCTTAATAAGACATCATGCACTCGCCAAAGTAATGTCACATTTTTGGGTCTGATGTATTAATTAAATCTTTAGGCTTACAACATTTTTTGTTCAAACTATACATTTATTTAGGCAGGAACTGTCATATTTTCCTGTGCTTACACATTTTGGGTTGTCTTGAACTTGTATGAGCATTAATAAATGCTGAAGAATTAACAAACTGTGCCATTATTCTCACAGGGACAGGCTGTAAGGGGATGGTTTGAATTTTAACACAAGTGAAATTCGTTAGCATTATTGTCCCTCTAAGAAATCTATAAATATCTTGGCATTTTAGAGGCTAACTCTTATCAACAGCACCAACATAGAAAAGTCCCAAGCAATAGATACTAACATATATGAAGTCTCTTGTAGCAGCTAAAATGAAAAAGCAGTATGTCATGGTTTAAGCCCAGACCATAAATTAAAACTTTCCCCGCCCTCCCCTTTCTTCCGCCCACTCCTGGAGGGATGGGAAGGAGAATCGAAAGAATGCAACTCCCACAGGTTGAGATAAGAACAGTTTAG